>PVJS01051996.1:0-13776 GCA_004027185.1 Glis glis
CGCTACACCCCCGGCCCTATTTTTTATACTTTATTTTGAAACAGGGTCTCACGAAGTTGCAGAGGGCCTCACTAGGTAGAGAGAGAGAGAGAGAGAGAGAGAGAGAGAGAGAGGCAGGGAGAGAGAGAGAGAGAGAGAGAGAGAGAGAGAGAGAGCTGAGGCTGGCCGCAAACCCGGATCCTCTGGTCTCCGCCTCCCAAAGTACTGGATTACAAGCATGCGCCACCATGCCCGCCTGACTACTTTTTCCTTTTAAAAAATGTCCATTTTTGCAGGCGTGGGGGCATACATTTATAATCCCAGTGCTAGGAGGCTGAGACAGGAGGATTGCAGGTTCAAGGCCAGTCTGAGCAACTTAGTAAGACTCTATTTCTTTCTTTCTTTTTTTTTTTTTTTTTGCGATACTGGGGATTGAACCCAGGAGCATTCTACCTCCAAGCTACACCCCCAGCCCTGTTTTTTTATTCTTTATTTTGAAACAGGGTCTCACTAAGTTGCGGAGGGTCAGCTGAGGCTGGCCACGCACCCAGGTCCTCCAGTCTCAGCCTCCCAAGTACTGGGATTACAAGCGTGTGCCACCACGCCTGGCTAGTAAGACTCTATTTCAAAATAAAATAGGCTGGGTATGATGATGCACACCTGTAATCCCAGTATTTGGGAGACTGAGACAGGAGGATAACAGGTTGGCTGAGACAGGAGGATCGCAGGTTTGAGGACAGCCTCAGCAAGTAGTGAGACTCTCAGCAACCTAGCGAGACCCTGTAGCTTGAAGGTAGAATGCCTCTGGGTCAAATTCCCAGTACTACAAAAAAAAAAAAAAAGGCTGGGGTTGTAGCTCAGAGGTAGAATGCCCCTGGGTTCAATCTCCAGTACCAAAAAAAAAAAAAATGAATGAATGAATGAATAAATAAATAAATAAATACATACATACATACATACATACATACATAGGCCTGGGGGGGTGTAGCTCAGAGGTAGGATGCCCTGGGTTCAATTCTCAGTACCAAAAAAAAAGGCCATTTTACTAATGTGGTGTGTGTGTGTGTGTGTGTGTGTGTGTGTGTGTGTGTGTGTGAGAGAGAGAGAGAGAGAGAGAGAGAGAGAGAGAGACCAAGCATCCCCAGTCCTTTTTATTTTTTATTTTGAGATAGGGTCTCACTAAGTTGCTGAGGCTGACCTCAAACTTTCAATCCTCCTGTCCCAGCCTTCTAAGTACTAGGATTATAGGCGTGCACCACCACACCCGGCTTACTAATTTTTAAATAGGTAGGACATGCACATGATGCAAAATACAAAAGATTCAAAAGAATAGATAGTGAAAACTTGGCCTCACCCTTTTTCTGTCCCCCATGTCCCTTTTGGAGGGAAACCCACAGTTAACTAGGGTCTTGTGTGTGTTCACAAACATATACTTTACCTCCTTTCTATGACTTACACATGAGGGGAAACTGAGGCTCTCAGTGATGTTAAGTAGTTTGGCCAAGGTCCCACATCTGGTAAACTGGCGGAGCTGAGATTTGGAATAAGATCTAACTCTTTACCACCCACTCTCAGGCAGAAGTAAGCCAGGTGCCCGCAGAGCACCCCTCAAACCACTGGCTGTGACAATCCTTCAATCTGAGGCCCTGGAGATCTGGGGTCTCTGGTGTCCTGTCTGTTGAATGTCCCACGCCTTCTACCCACGCTCCAGGGGGTATGTACTGACTTAGCCCACATGGAAGAGGGGACATTCCCGCAAGCGCCCTTCTGTGGTTAATGTGTAGCAGGTGGTCCCCCTGGAGCCAGCCTGATTCCTGGGATCCAGAGAGGTCTGGAGAGGGAAGCCACATGAACATGGGTGTCTGGCTAGAAGGGATTGTGGTTGTGGTTTCAATTAGGTTTCCAGAAAATGGCCTCATGATCTCCCTGTGGCCAGGCAGGAGTGAGGGAGGATGCGAAATGTGGGGGAGCTGTTCTCTGTGGTAGCAACATAGTCATCCAGGAGAATGAGGGAAGGAGGCTACAGCCTGTTCTGGCTGGGAGCAGGGGATGTATGGCCAGTGGCTGTGGACTAGACTTCCCAGATCTTTCCACAAGCCTCCTTCTCTCCCGGGTCAGGCCAGGGTGGACTGAGACATGTTCTCCAGTGGACGTCTCTGAATCTCCAGGTATCTCCCTGGATCCTAGCTTCCTGTTCAGTTTTTTTATAGCACTCCTCCTGTGTCATTCCCAGTCTGGCATCCCCTCAACTTAGGGGACCATATCCCTGAGACCCAAAGAATAGGATCTCTCCTCATCTGAATTGTCAGCAGAGAGAGGTACGTGTGGGACCTTCCTTTCTGTTCCAGGGTGACAACTTTCTGTTTTGGCGAGGTGGTCACAGAACATTCCACCCTTTGTGTCTGTGCGGACACAGTCAGAGAGGTGTATTACAGCTGGCGGTGCCTAGTGATCAGAGATGTGCTATGATTGGGCACCCCCGCCCCACCTGTAGAGACATTTAAACTGATGCCTTGCAGATGCCGCTCACCAGCAGCCGTGGTAACTGCATCGAGTTCTAGACCTTGGTCAGTCTTTGGAAGAGCAATATAAATCTTAACTGTTCCTAAAAATAACTATAATAATAGTTGACAGCATTATAGTGTTTTACAGTGTTTGAAACACTTCACATGAATTTACTCACTTAATTTTCATGTCACTAGAGGTAGAGACTATTACCATGTTAGGAATGAGGTGATCAAGACAGAATACACTTAAGGCCACATGGCTCATGGAATTGACAGTCTGGTTTTAGGCCCTGTGCTTTTTTTTTTTAATGTACTGGAAATTGAACCCAGGGGTGTACTACTTCTGAGCTATACTGCCAGCCCTATTTTATTTTATTTTACTTTTTGTGGTGCTGGGGATTGAACCCAGGGACATTCTATCTCCAAGCTATACCCCCAGCAGCCCTATTTTATTTTTTATTTTTTTGAAACAGGGTCTTGCTAAATTGCTGAGAGTCTTCCAGATACGGGGATTACAGGCATGCCTGGCATAGATCCTGTGCTCTCCGTGTGTGTGTGTGTGTGTGTGTGTGTGTGTGTGTGTAGGGATTGAGCCCAAGGGCATCCTACCTCCGAGCTACACCCCTGGCCCTATTTTATTATTTTATTTTGAAACAGGGTCTTGCTAGGTTGATGAGTCTCACTACTTGCTGAGGCTGTCCTCGAACCTGCGATCCTCCTGTCTCAGCCTCCCAAGTACTGAGATTACAGGTGTATGCCACCATGCCCTGCCGACCCTGTGCTCTTAGTGCCTATAGTTTCTTTTTAGTTCCTAGAGCGTAGCATATTTATTGCGTCTCTACTCTGGGCTGGGGCAGGGGCTTTAAAGGGGAACCAGATACTGTGTCTGCCTTTGGGGGTAAGAACACTTACAGGTTAAGAAGAAATTATTCTTCAACAGGAGAGGTGCTGTAACAAAAGCATTAACAATGTAGGGTGAGAACCATGGAGGGCCATATTTGTGCTGCCTAGAGCAAACATCACAGAAGGGCAGGCAGGCAGTGAGAGGACAAGAGGATGTTCCAGGCAGAGGGAACAGCATGTGCACAAGTCTAAAAGCTTCCAAAGAGAAATGTGTGTCCTGACATCAAAACATCATGGGAAGCCGGGTATGGTAGTTCATGCCTGTAATTCCAGTACTTGGGAGGCAGAGACAGGAAGATTGCAGGTTTGTGGCCAGCCTCAGCAATTTAGTGAGGCCCTCAGCAACTCAGTGAGACCCTGTTCCAAATTAAAAGGTAAAGGAGGGTTGGAGGTGTAGCTCAGAGGTAGAATACCTCTGGGTTCAATCCCTAGTACCAC
This sequence comes from Glis glis, assembly GCA_004027185.1. Classification (NCBI taxonomy): domain Eukaryota; kingdom Metazoa; phylum Chordata; class Mammalia; order Rodentia; family Gliridae; genus Glis; species Glis glis. The sequence continues at coordinate 3,828 of PVJS01051996.1, forward strand.
AAAAACAAACAAAACAAAAACAAAAACAACAACAAAAAAATCATGGGTAGTGATTGTCACAGGGGTTACCAGAGAGCTCAGGGCTGGTGCTTCCATTCAGCTTCCTGCTTCAGCCGCCAAGCTCCCGGCACATACTCTGAGCAGAGCTCTGTGCCAGGTGTTGGCCCAGTAGGTGGGACTGGAGACTAGCCTGAGTTGAGGCAGATGGGCTCTGTGATCAGCTACAGACCCAAAGACCTTTGTGGTTCACGTTAATGGAAGTGAGGGGAAGGCTGTGGGGAAGGGCTGCCAACTGAAGCTTTTGAGCGATTTTGCAGCTCTTGGTCATCTCTGGCCATGAAAAATTTCAGCTGGACAACTGTAGGAGACCATAGGGAAGGGGACGCTCTGTGTGGGGCTGGGAAGGGGTCCCTCCTCTTTTGCCCCTGCAGCTGGGTTTCTGGGGCTCTGATATGCCTTGCTTTAGTGATGGCCCTTGGAGGGTTACCAGGGAAACCACTGGCCAGCTCGCTGGGGAGGAGAGTGGCTGACTCAGGCTGCCTTCTCACACACAGTAATCCCTCCCCAGGGATTCTCCGGATCTCAGAGACCCCCTGCCCCTGAACCCTGAGGTTCCTGCTTATTATTATTTTTTAATCGGGGATTGAGCTCAGGGGCATTCTGCCTCTGAGAGACACCCCCATCCCTTTTTATTTTGTTAAATTTTTGAAACAGGGTCTCACTAAGTTGCTGAGGCTGGCTGCGAACCTGTGATCCTCGGGTCTCAGCCTCCCAAGGATCGGGATTACAGGCGAGCACCACCATGCCTTACTCCTGCTTATTTTTCCGAGCAGTCGTCCCAGCAGCCCTGAGTGGTGGGAGCTAGCCAGACTTCCCCAGGAGAAAACTGTTGCTCCTGTCGCCCACGAATTCACCCTGGGACAGGGCACAGAGCCAGTTGGCCTGGCCCAGTGTAAACTCCTGCTGTGTCCATCCAGGCTTTTCGCCCCGTCCGTCCGGGTGGTGCGGCAGGAGCCCTGGCTGAGCCGCCCGCCCTCCCGGGAACAAGCCCGGGATAATTATTGATCCGGGCTGCCGTGGACTTCTGACCTGGGCCTGCGAGGGACAGGACCCGGAACGCGGGCCTGGGCCCCGGGGGAGGGAGGTGGGCGGGCCGCGGGGGACATCACCACGACCACAACGGCCAGCCCGAGCCCTGTAGTGGTGGTCGACCCTACCCAACCCAGCAGCATGTGCTCGCCGCCCCGGGAGCCCGGCTGGGGAGCCGCGGGCAGCAGCCACCCAGCTCGGGGAGCCGCGGGCGCGCGTGGCGCGGGCCCGGCCGAGCGCCACCCCGGGCGCGCCGGGGTGCCGGGTGCCCGCAGGGCGGCCGCCGAGGGGGCGCGGGGGCCGCGGGGCCGGGGCGCGCCGGGCGGAACCAGGAAGCCGGGCGCGCTCGGGCGGCGGGCGGCGCGCGTCCCCGGGCCTCCGCGCGAGCGTGCGCGCGCCCCCGTGGGCCGCGGCGGGAGGAGAGTCGGCGGCCGGAGCCGTCACCCGGGCGCGGACCCAGCGCAGGCGACGACGCGCGGCGGCCTGGCCGAGGGAGGGAGCGAGCGGGCGGGCGGGCGAGCACGAGAGCGGGCCGGAGCAGCCGCTGGCGCCCGAGGGGCCGCGCGAGGTAGGCGCTGCGGGCGAGCCGGGGCCGGGAGCACGGGCGGGCGGGGCGGCTCCCGCCGTCAGAGCCCCCGGCAGGGCCCTCGCCGCCATCGCTCGCGGGCCGGGAGGCGGCGGCGCCGGGCGGGGGGCGCTGGGCCGCGAGGGGCCGGGCCGGGGGCGCGGGGCGAAGGCGGCGTGCGCGCGGGCCGGGTGGGTGTGTGAGGGACCCCGCCGCACCCGGACGAGCGCCGGGGCTGCCGGTCGGCCACCTCGCACCTTCCCGTTGCAATTCCGAAGAGTCCCCGCTGTCTCCGCGCTTGCTCTCCCACCTCCCCAAAAAGAGAGGTGCTTGCGACTCTCGGGCATGAGATGAGCCTCGGGGTGTCCGCTGGGTTGGGGGGTATTGGCAAAGCTTCGAGAAACAGCTCCTTATAAGGAGTCAAGACAACAAATACGAACATTTTGATAAGCCTCTGGGCTGTGGGATCCCACATCAGAACCCGCCAGGCCTGGGCACAAACGTGTGGCCCTGGGATGCGGGGTGTTCTTTCTTTCTAGCTAGGGATAAAGAGTAAAGAAGTGCTCCTGGTGTCGGGGGTAGATATGGAGAGTCGGAAGGGGAGTCGTCTTATCATAAAAGCTGGTCTGAGGCTAAAGGAATCTGGCAAGATGCTCAGGGTGATCAAAGAGGAAAAGAACTTGTATGGAGCAAGAGGCGTTTGCAAACACTTGTAGCCAGCAGTGATGGAAAAGGCGAAGAAGAAAAACAAGCGCCAGCTTTTAGGAACACGGGATTAATGAAAACTACAAGAATTTTAAAGGCAAAAAGATACACCGATTCTCTTTCCCAAAGAGCCATTCCGAGTTCTTGTTCTTCTTGTCCCCTACCATCCCATTCTACCTGTATCAAATAAATAGTGGCAAAAGTGGGTCATAGAATCTTAGAGCTAGAAAGGACCCCGTGATTATGCTACGTACTTTTATTGTACAGATGAGGAAACTGAGGCCCAGATAGGTGGTGTAAGTGGCCTGCTCAATTCACGACTGTTTGTTTAGTAGTTCAGGGACTGAAACTTGGGTCTGAGGACTCACATTAGTGTTCTTCCCAGAGCGCAGAGAAGTTTATAGATCTTTGCCTAAGTATAGTTCCATATGTTGTCTCTGGAATGACCTTGGGAAGTGTTCTTTGAAGGGGCTAGTGTGTCACCAAATATTATACTGGCCTTATGTCACTTTTTCAGTTTCAAAGTGGTGTTTATCATCTCCTTGTATCTTAGGTTTCCAAAGCAGTTGGATAGCTGCCTGGGCCATAATAAGCTTTCAGCTGTTGAGTCTACATTATCTCAAATAATTTTGTTATCATTCAATTAAGATAATAGAACTTTGCCTCTTTTCTCAATATTCTGCTATTGTTCATTTGTTTTTGTTATATTGTTCTATATTCTTTGTCTGTAGTTCCTAGAAGAGGATGCATTTTATTTAGTATCCCTTTTATGCTTCTCTAATTTTGTTTTGTAATACTATGAACATCAAATTAGTTCTCATCAAATGAGGGGAATCCTATTGATGGACTTGTTTTAAGGCTTTGGGTTTTTTGTTTTTGTTTTGACTTCCATCTCATGGAAGATCACAGTTATTAGAATTGGTTTAAAGCTACACCACAGCCTTTGGTCAGGTGTCATCTGGTAGATAATTTGTTTCCTGTAGGCTCTGGAAGATGAAAATTTCAAGCAGCAGGTTCAGACACAGAAAAAGAACGGAGAGATCTTTTTTGAAGCAAACCATCAGAAAAGAAAAGAAAAAAAAAGTTGATTTCTATCACCAGCAGTTTGGTTATTGCATAACTTGGAGCTAAACGCAACACAAAATCTTTCCTATATACCCAACTAAATAAATTATTATCCCACCTCCTCACTAATCCTCACCTTTTTCAGTTTTCATATTTTACCAACAGAACATTAATGTGGATTGTGTTAAGTTTAAGGTGGATATGTTTCTTAAATGTGCACTTCATGATATGTATAATAGTAGGGGAAAAGTGCTATCATTGTTTGGCATGTTACAACATAAATATTTTGGCCAATACTTCCTATGGTACTCTGACTTCTCATTTCACCTCCGTTTTCTTCCTCTCAATTGAGTTTGTTTTAATGTTATTTACATATGCAAAAACCACATCAAGACTAAAGGTTGCATTTAATGCTTTTTGAGTACTTATTTTAATTTTTTTCAAATTATATTATTGTTAGTAATCAAATTATTTATGATTTTTGTTAGGCCTGTATTTATTAATATGCTTGCTGTGGTTCCTTTGGCTTATCATGTAGGTAGGTGAAACAGGTGGTTTTATTGTAAAAGGAAGATGTTAAAAAGAGGCAAATAACATGCTCAAGATTAGATGCAAGCTTAAGGTGGAATCAAAGGAAGCCTAACTGTTCTAGTGCCCTAAAATGGACGTATGTATCTCAGGAAGTTATGCACAGATTCATGGTTCTTCTATCAATGTTGCATTTTTTCCTCCTATTATAGTGTAGACTACTACATTATCCCTACAAAAGAAAGCATACAAACTTGTATATGTATGTGTGTGTGTGGTTTTTTGTTCTGTTTTGTCTTTGTTTTTTTGAGCATTTGAAACATTCTTTTGAAAAGCTATATGGCAATTCCAGGTTATTCTTCAGAAGAATATGTTTTTACTATATAATAAAGTATCAAAATACTTTGATTCTGGAACTTTTTAATGCAAATGATGTTTAAAAATTATCTAAATATCACTGTCCCCAAAATATGCGTGGTATTTAACGAAATATTTTTAAAAATATTTTTGGGCTTTGTGAATAGAACTGTTCTAAAATCAGAAGTATTTTCCCCTCACAGTGTTGTAAATGCAACAGTTTTATGCTTATTTCTGGGAAGAAGAAAGTCAAATTTAACAGTCTAGTTTCCATTCATCAGACAAGTTTTTTGTTGTTGTTGTTTTGTCATGCTGGGGATTGAACCCAGGGCCTCACATATGCTAGACAAGCATTGAGCTACATCCCCAGCCATTTTTATTTTATTTTTAAGACAAGGTCTTGCTGGGCGTGGTGGCACATGCCTGTAATCCCAGTACTTGGGAGGCTGAGACAGGAGGATCCCAGGTTCGAGGACAGCCTCAGCACATAGGGAGACTCTCAGCAACCTAGCGAGACCCCGTTTCCAGATAAGAAATTAAATCGGGCTAGGGGTGTAGCTCAAAGGTAGAATACCTCTGGGTTCAATCCTTAGTACCACACACACAAACACACACAACAAAGACAAGATCTTGCTAAGTTGCCTAGGCTGGCCTTAAACTTGTGATCCTCTGCCTGTCCTGAGTAGCTGGGATTACAGGTGTGTGCCACGATGCCTGGCAGTCAGTTTTTTGTACATTTAAATTATAAGCATCAGAGTGATAAAAGTTTCTTTTCTTTTTTTTTTTTGTGGTACTGGGGATTGAACCCAGGGGCATTTTACCTTTGGGCTACACCTCCAGCCCTGTATTTTATTCTTTATTTTGAAACCGGGTCTCACTAAATTGCGGAGGGCCTCGCTAAGTAGCTGAGGCTGGCCGCGAACTGGGATCCTCCTGTCTCAGCCTCCCAAGTACTGGGATTACAAGCGGGCGCCACCATGCCCGGCTAAAAGTTTCTTTTTTTTAAATCATATTCACTTTTAATTATAGTTGAAATACAATATTGACATTGGATGATCCTTTATTACTAAAAAAAACCCCTAAGCCATTTTGAAGATTTTACATATTTAGTAATTTACAGATGTTAGATTTTTAGTTGATTGAGACCCTCACTTTTAGTGGTTTCAGCGTTTAGATGACGTTTTATTACTTTTGTTAGTTTTGGTCACACCCATGACTTCCTTGGAAGGTATCTTTGAGGTTTGGTTTCCTTTTTTTTTAAATGGTAATATTGGGGTGGGGGTGCTTCCTGTTTATATTTTCAAAATTAGGTCCACATGTGAACCTGCTCGTAGTGTCACATTTTTATTTTAAACATACAAACATCAGGTACCATGTGGTTTGTCTTTGACCCAATGTCCTGCTTACTTCATGACAGCTTCACTGATCTGAGCCCCAGCACCCAATTGGGAAGGCAAGACATTCTTGAATCGTTTCCTAACTCTCTTCAAGGTTTAGCAGCCTTGGAAGGAATCTTAAAACAAGAACAGCAAAGGCACAATTAACAGAAAAATGGGGCTTCTGCTCTGCTTCCTCCCAGGTACCTGAAAAATGGATAGCACTAAGAGTTGAAACATGTTACGTAGAGCCTTGAATGTCAGCGCTTTAAAAAAAAGGAATTGCCATAAGTTCATATGATATAGAACCTCATGTATTAAGCAGTGATTCTAGCAGGTTTTCTGACCTTACCTAAAAGCCACACACTGTCAGGAAGGAGTTAAATAAGAACCAGGAGAAATTTAGAATATGGTAGAGCCCTGGAGGAATCACCCTCAGCCGCTCAGCTCTTCCTTGACCCGCCTGAATAATTTTTAAAGGGTAGATCACCCCCACCCCCGTGCTGTGTTGGGGATTGTACCCAAGACCTCTCAGAAGCTGGGCAAGTGCTCTGTCACTGAGCTACATTCCCAGCCCTGCCAGGTCACTTTTAATCTAAATGTTAGAGAATGAGTTATGTGGAGCCTTGAGAAGGACATATAGCATTGTGTCAGTGATAAGAACAAGTCTTTTCCTAGCTGTTAACACTCGCTTTATTCTAAGAAGTGTAATAACTAAATAGACTCCTAACCGGATTCAGATGTGTTTACAGTTTCGGGACAGTTTAACTCTTCTGCATTTTCTTTTGGATCACAGTCCTAAAAGCAAGACTGTATTAGCACGGGGCACAGTTATATATCAGTAATTTGCAAGTGAAGTTAATACTGGGAGGATCTTGACCTCCCATTCCCTCCACCCCTATATTTGAGAAAGAGGGAGTTATAAAATTTGTCTCATATAGAATATTTTCTTCTTTAGGTGTATTCATAATAATTATGCCCATTTTTTCATGTATTATCCCATTAAGGTGAAAAATACATTTATTGATTGATACAGAACATTTATCTTTTTCTACTTGCTTTTGGAAGCTAGCTTGCAAAATCGACTGCAACACTCCATTTCTTCCTCCATTACCTTTGGCTTTATGAATAACTCTTTTAAATTTTTTGCACATTTCTATTATGAAGAGAAATAGCTCCATATTCTATGCACTGCTAGTTTTTTTTGAGGTGCTTGTACTGACTCATTTTTAAAATTATACTAAGATAGAGAGCATGGTTTGAGAGCAAGTAATGAGATTCTCAGAAAATATGAAAACTTTCCTTTCTGACTAGTTAGAGAAAGGTTGGGGAAGGCAAGGGGAAATACATCAATGAACCAGTCAATTATTGTTATTTGTTGGGATTAATTTGGTGACTAATATTTTCAGTGCCCATGAGGCTAGTAAATGAGAATTTGGCTTTACACTGTAATGATAATAGGACAAACCCAAGTGTTTTCTAATACTGCTTGTTTTCCCCTAGTAGGGGATTTCTTTGCATATGGGAAATCAAGCCAAAGTTACCAGTAACATCCACATCCATGATTTGTGTTACAAATAATTATTTACAACTCTAGGCTATAGCACTTCTCACCATGGGTTCACCTGGGTAAATATACTAATTTTCTATATAATTATTATTTTGCCACCTTCCAAGAACTGAACAGAAAATTAATGAAAAGTCCTCCAAATTATGTCCAAACCCAGAGTCTGAGAAAATCCCAATGCCTTAAAGCATGAAGATAATGAAAATAATACCTACTATTTACTGTTCACTTTGTATGACAAGCAGACACTGTTTTCAGCTCTTGCTGTGTTTTATGGTCCTTGAAGGAGTGGGTATTACCCCCAGATGAAAATGAAGAAGTGACCACAGAGAAGTTAAGTAACTTGTCCAAGGTCACATTGCTGGGTCAGGACAGGGCTGGATCTAAGCCAGGCAGCTGATTTCAGAGGCTGCATCCTTAACCACTGTGCACCAAAGGCCAGCAGGCAGCACCTACTTTGTAATGAGACATTTGGTTTCTTTAAAAAGGCTTAATAGTTCTTTATTTGTATTTCATAGGAGAAGAGCTATCTACTGTCTCGCTTCTATTTCTAAGCCAAAGGATCATTTGTTCCAGTGTGATGGGTTCTGTTCATGTGATAGATGCATCTGTACTGAGAACTCAAGTGTCCAGCTCATTTCATTTACAAGTTTATTTTGAAGGGATTTATCATACTTTTTCTTGTTCTATTGAAAATATTAATTACTATTGAGCTATTAATTGTGATTTGTGAAATATAGAGGTTTAAGAATTTTACTTACCTGGGCTATTTTTTTAAGGCTGCTGAACAAATTTTTGTGTGGTTAAGTGACACAAAGGCCATAACTAGTCTCTGAACTTTGTCTCTTTTCATGTATGATTATTTTCTCTCGGCACTTTTCCTTGGGTGTTGATTATAAAGTTAAGCCTTGGAGACAAAATTCACAACCCTAAAATGTAGTGATTTGAATTTGAGAGATCAAGTCACGGACAAGAAAAACTTTTAATTCCCTGTGTAGAGAGCATAAACTTGTTCAAACAAACAGAGGATGTTAGCTCCCAGGATTGTCAAACTGTCACCTTTGACCAGGGTTGAATTTTCTCTGAATGTTGACAAAGTTACAATGTCAGTGGAAAAAGCTTAATGTGAGGTATCTATAACTCAGAATTTCCTTATGTTTGTGTCAGTGAGATCCTACAGCGAATGCTGTGTTTTTCTTTTTTCTCTCTTCCTATGTCTGTTGAATTTTTAAAGCTTCAGTGGGGGGGTTTCCAGCCTTTTAGGCCAGGGTAAATTAGAAAGTTTGTGAAAAACTAGTTGTGTTGTCTAAAATGCACAGCCTATAGCTGGTGGCAGATCTAGATCCAGCCTGGGCCCAATTTTTTTTTCTTTTTTTTTGCGGTACCAGGGATTGAACCCAGGGGTGTTCTACCTCCGAGCTACACCCCCGGCCCTATTTTTTTATCCTTTATAGATACCGGGTCTCATGAAGTTGCAGAGGGCCTCAATAAGTAGCTGAGGCTGGCCGCGAACCCAGATCCTCTGGTCTCCGCCTCCCAAGTACTGGGATTACAAGCGTGCGTCACCACGCCCGGCCCTATGTTTTAAATAAGCTACATTCACAGGTAGTACAAGAAGCTGTTGAGTGCTTATTCTGTTAAAGGTGTGAACATTGGAATTTACCAACCTTATAGTAAAGCATTCTGTAAGATACTTATAGTTTTAAATAGGCAAAATGTTTTCTCAGAAATAATGTTAATTTTGCTTTTATTTAATGTTTCTAAAAGTATTTTGGTCTTTTTTTAGGAAAAGTGATGGGGATTAAGCTAGAAATCTACAGAAACATACAGTTCTTTACAAAATAAAACAATTCATCCTTTGGATTAGGGTTTTTAGGACCTTGTTTCTGGTAGAAAGTGAGGGAGAATTGGACATTGTAGAACTTAGCCCAAGCAGTATAGAAGGTTTCACACATAGGGATATAATGCAAATAGCCTCTCTTTTAAACATTTTCTTTGGTTATTGTTTCAGTTATGTAACCATATTTGGAAACTCTGAATGTAGTTCTGTTTTAAAGACAAGTTTATCTTGCACTGAGTTTAAATATCAAGTAAAAATCCCAATTTCATTGTAATGTATATGGAGATCGGCCTTCCCCCTTAACTGTTGAAGGTATCAAAACAAAATAGAAAATATTTGGCTTCCTGAATGACATGGCTACAGTTCACATGCTGAGTTGGCCATGAGGCGTGATCCCTTGATTTTGCAATACCAGAGCAAAGCACATAATTTTAAAGGAATGGTGCTTTAGTAAGATAACCTACTACCGTAAGCACGTACTTTACGTTTTGTTCTAAAAGTGTGACATTCTCAAAATTTATGGTTTTGAATTTACCCAAATATGAAGAGGTCTAGTTTAGACAGAACTTAGCATTATGTTCCAGTTATATTGGTAAATTTGAACAGGGTAAAAGTAGCTTTTATGAAATAACTCATAAAATAAAAATATATAAATACATAAATATTAAAACTTTATGTCCCAAATGTCAGAAACCAAAGGTCAATGACAAAATAAAAAAATATCTTTAATCATATTTGATAAAGGGTTATAGGCTAATAGTCTTTTAATATATACAAAACTTACATAAGTAGTAAGAAAAAGGTGGTTCCCATGATAGGAAAATGAACAAAAGAAGAAAAACAACTGGCCAGTAATC
>PVJS01051997.1:0-13775 GCA_004027185.1 Glis glis
GGGGGAGAGGGAGAGGGAGAGGGAGAGGGAGAAGGGCTATTTTTTCCCAACTGACATATTTCACAACAAGATCAACAGCTCCCTCGGAGTAGTAATTCACACAATGGCTAATTTGTTGGGATTCAGTTTTCAATAATGAATATAGCAATTTCTACTGATATTACAAATATGATGAATAAGTATACAATTCCACTGACATCAGAGATCTCCCATACAGGTTGGCTTTCCAGATAACTGTATCATGTGCTTATCTTTTTTAATTATCAAAAACAAATTTTCAAACTTTACACACTCTGGGTAGGAATATATCCTCAATGTATTACCTACTTCTGTGGCTTCTGACCTTGTGTACTATGAAAATGATATGTTTTCTTTAAGACTGATGATCATTATGAACATCCATAAGATGCTGAAATCTATAGAACTGCCCTATATCATTACAGCCGTTTAACATAATCCTTTTTAAATTATGGTATCAGCTTTTAATATCTTTTCTATTAAGCTCTCATACAGTATTTGTGAGTTTTCAACGTGCCTGCCAATAACATCCCTACACAATAACATTTCATCTCTTACAGACTTGGAAACTAAATCATCATGATTTGTAGAATAGCACATAAAATAAGAGTAAACCATTTTTTAATAATTCCTATGAATTTTTAATATACTTTTTTTTGTTACTGGGGATTGAACCCAGGGACATTTTACCTCTGAGCTACACCCCCCCAGCCCTTTTTATTTTCTTGCTAAACTGCTTAGGGTCTCACTAAGTTGCTGAGCCTGGCCTTGAACCTGCAATCCTCCTGGCTTGGCTTCCCAAGTACTGGGATTACAGGCCAAGTACTGGGATTACAGGCCAAGTACTGGGATTGCAGGCATGCACCACCATGCCAGGTTTTTTTATACTTTTACTGGTATATTATAATTATACATCATAATGAGGTTCAAAATGATACAAACATACATGCCCATAGCACTTGATGTGTTTCCCTCCAGATCCCACCCGGCTCCCATCCCTCCCTGTACACGTTAGTGAGATTGGTAGTATATCTTCATCTATGGACATAGCATTATGTGAACTGTTTCCTTCCTCAGTTCTCCTTTTCCTTCCTATGCATAACATGTAGAACGCTGTAGAATTTTTATCTAAATTTTAGGTTGTTGTTTGGCTGTCATAAATTGATATTGTTAAATAAATGAAACACTATTCTATTTCAGTTTTCAAGCAACACATTAAATGTTGTTCACAAAAAAGGTTGGAATTCACACATCCAATCACAGGAAACAGGATGTTCTTCTTAAAAAAAAAAAAAAGCTGCGAAGTCCATTGGCGCATTCCTTGGACCTTAACGCAGGAATTTCTTCTGGTGTTAATGTATCACACTACTTGAGTCTATGGTAATATTATGAAAGGTGTTTCTCTGTGGCTCAATTTTTTTCAGTACTTCTATAGACAGGAATGGATGATAATAATATAGCAAAATGTGAATTGTGTATGTGTGTGTGTGTGTGGTACTGGGGGTTGAACCCAGGGGCATTCTACCTCTGAGCTATACCCCCAGCCCTATTTTATTTATTTATTTATTTACTTATTTATTTATTTATTTATTTGCGTGTGTGTGTGTGTGTGTGTGTGTATGTGTGTGTAGTACGGGGGATGGAACTCAGGGGCTTTCTACCTTTGGGCTACCTTCCCAGACCTACTTTATTTTATTTTTGGAAACAGGGTCTCACTAAGTTGCAGAGGGCCTCACTAAGTTGCTGATGCTGGCTTCGAACCTGTAATCCTCCTGTCTCAGCCACCCAAGTACTGAGATTACAGGTGTGCACCACTACGCCCAGCTCTCAAAATGTGAATTTTTTTAAAAACTTGATAATGTAAAAATGTGATTGCTAACAAAAAAAAAAAAAACAAGAGGGATAGAGAAAGTGGCCGACATATAAACGAGCTAAACCCTCATCTTTCATTGTCCAAAACCAAGTTTAACATTTATTTATCAAATAAGAGAAACAAAGTACTCTATGCTGAGTTTTAATGCTAGCCACCATAAGGGGAAAAATTAGTTAAAAGTGGTTACTACTGCCTGATGTGGTGGTGCACAGCTGTAATCCCAGTACTTGGGAGGCTGAGACAAGAGGATCACATGTTCAAAGCCAGTTTCAGCAACTTAGTGAGGTTCTCAACAACTTAGTGAGACCCTGTTTCCAAATAAAAAATAAAAAAGAAGTGGTTACTATTAAGGAGTGGGACTGGGGTAAGGTCGGAGAGGGTAGCACAGGAGTTTTTGCTTTTCATTTTTGAGTTTGATCTTTTTAGAAATGGTATACAGATTTCACTTTAATTTTTAAAAATATGCCAGGGGTGGGTGGGAGAGGTATCATTTTCTACAGGAAGTTTCCCATGACCACTCTGGGGCCTCTTTTCGTTATGTTCCCAGAAAAGCATGCCTGAGACACTAGCAGAGCATTTCTTACACTGTACTATATGTGCCTAGTTGTCTGACTAACCCTCTAGACTGAAATCTCCTTGAAGGCTGGGGTCTTACTCACATTTGCGTCCCCAGCATATAACCAGCCCAATAAATAGTAGCAGTTCAGCAATAAATATCTGCTGAATGAATGAAAAACATATGAACGATCACAGTGAATAAAACTCATCATACCTATTCTTTATTTGGAAAACAATATTTAAAAAGAAAAAATCATAAATGAACATTTACAGTTGTGTCACACTAACTATAGCTTACTGAAAAAAGAATTCACTTTGAAAAGAAACTTCTGATGAATTCCCAGGAAAAGTTAAAAGAAATTTAAAAACAAAAAAAAAGTGCATTTTCCATTTGCTTTCCATCAGTGACCCTTTCGCCACCTCCTATGAGTAGTGAAACTCAGTATCAGATACTGGCTGACTTGCAGATGCTAGCACACACTGAGCCTCCTCAGAGTATCTTTCAGACTGGTGAATTTATTTATGTATAAACAATGTTTCAAGTCTATTCAAATGGCTCCACAAAGTAATTCCACATGACAACTTCTTTCTACCATCAAAATCTACTTAGATTAAGAAGAAAACTGTCATTTAAAAGCAAGCGCTGAGAAGTTATGGTTTCCAGAGTTACAGGGAACAGCTTAGTGATGAAGCATCAAAACTGGAATGCCTAACAGTGTGAGTAAGTATATTTTTTCTTAGAGCAATTATAAAACTTTCTTCTTCTATCTGCTCTCTTATAAAAAACATCTCTGTGATACCAGTTTATCATATAAGGAATCAGTAAGTTAGACATTCATTTTTAGCCTTGAAAATGCATCGTTTGAAGTTGACCATTTCACCAGTGAAATGCCATTCAGCTCCAAAGTCTGAAGAAGTGTTAGGATTGCATGACCGTTTGATCAAATCAGCAAAACCAAACAGAGTCCTGGTGAGGTCTAAAAAGTATAAAAGATCTTCATTAAGCCTACATACAGACTCTACTGAAGTAATATCCCCTGTCAAAAAGAGCATGGAGCCATAGCAGAGTCCTGAAGCTTTTTGAGGGTACCAAAAGAGCATTAAACAATCTTGGGCAAGTTATTAAACCTTCCTGAGCCTCAACGGACTCATTTGCCTCATGTGTAGGATTGGCAGAAAGATTAAATAGGACAATAAAATATATACAACACCTAGCATAATATTTGCATATAACAAGCATTCTAAAATGTGGTAACTACCCAGGTGCTGTGGCACACACCTGTAGTCCCAGCTATTCAGGAGGCCGAAGCAGGAGGATCACTTGAGCCTTGGAGTTCAAGGCCAGTTTGGACAACAATCAACCCAGGGGCATTCTATCTCTGAGCCAAACCCTATGTTATTTTTTATTTTGAAACAAGTTCTCACTAAGTTGCTAAGGGCCTCGCTAAATTGCTAATGCTGGCCTCGAACCTGCAATCCTTCTGTCTTGGCCTCCCAAGTACTGGCATTACAGGCGTGCACCACCATGCCCAGCCGTTCTTTGTTAATTTAACACCTACCATGTACCAAGGAATAGACTTAACACCGGTGACTGTAAATCAAGGTCCCTGCCCCCATAAGGCTTACAATCTATTGGGGGATACATAATAATTACACAGAAAATTAGATCACCAGGTAAAGTTTTATAATAGAAGATGAAAAGGTGCTTCCTTCCTCTTCCCCACCAAGATAAACCCCCAAACAAAAACATGACCAAGCAAACTGAGATCAGGATTTCTATTGAGGGGTCCGGCAGGAGGCTCCTTCAGGCCTCAAGCCCCCTAACTTAACCCACTGCCTTTTCTAGAGTCACACTGATTGCACCCTTCCTTTGGGCAGCTCCTCGTGGAGCAGCACTCTTATTTTCATTCTGTTAATTGTCTATTTGGGGCAGAGCTCCCACCAGAATGGATAGAATGGAGGGATGACTGGCAACAGTAGCACAAGGCCCTACTAACAGCAGGTTCTCAAGATTTGTTGCTAATGACATTTTATATACTTTTATTGGTACATCATAATGTAATTCAGAGTGATAGGGACATACATGCACATAGCACTTGGTGAATGGACCTGGAGAACATTATGTTAAGTGTGATTTGCTAGTGGCATTTGATTCCAAATAATTCCCCAGCATTATTTTTCTAGATTACTAGACTACTAAACCCTCAACTCAAATTCTCAACTACAAAATTTATTACACGGCATGCTCCATGATTAATGAGGATACTAGTTGGTAAAATCCTGGATTGCTGATATTTTTATATACCATCTCACAATCATAATCATAAATGACCATAAAAATGCTGGAAAACCTATAAACCCAATCTAATAATGAGAAAAACATCAGGTATCTCAACTGAGGGACATTCAACAAAATACCTCAAATCTGTCGAGGTCATCAACAAGAAATGTCTAAAAAACTGTAACAGCAAAGAGGAGCCTAAGGAGAATGATGACTAAATATAATATGCTGTCCAGGATAAGCTCCTAGAGGAGGACATCTGAATAAAGTGCAGACTTCAGTCAATACTATATCAGCATCAGTTCATTAATTATAATAAATGTACCCTACTAATAAAACTATACATCTGGGAAATAGCTCAGTGGCAGAAAACTTAGCTAACATGTACAAGACCATGGATTCAATCCCTAGTACTAGGGGGAATATATATATATATATGGAAAGATAAACAAGGGATGTATGGGAACTCTGTACTATTTTAGCAATGTTTCTATAAATCTAAAATTGTTCTAGAAAATGTTTTTAAATGTCAGAAAATGTATTTGACACAACACCAATAGTTGCTGAAGCTAATTTTATAAAATAAGAACAAATATTTTTAAAAATAAAACTAAAATAACAGCTAATCTGTCACAACATGAGACACCACTTATAACACCACTGTAAAACATCAATACCAAAAAATACTAATAGAAACCAGTGATCAAAACCTGAATCAAGCCGGGCGTGGTGGCGCACGCTTGTAATTCCAGTACTTTGGGAGGCAGAGACCGGAGGATCCGGGTTCGCAGCCAGCCTCAGCTCTTGCTCGGTCTCTCTCTGTCTCTCTGTCTCTCTCTCTCTCTCCTTAGTGAGGCCCTCCGCAACCTCGTGAGACCCGGTTTCAAAATAAAGCATAAAAAATAGGGCCGGGAGCATAGCGCAGAGGTAGAACGCCTCTGCGTTCAATCCCCAGTACCGCAAAAAAAAAAAAAAACCTGAATCAGTAGTGTGGGGGGAAGGGGTATTGGGATTAAATCCAGGGGTATTCTAACTCTGGACTACAGCCCCAGTCCTATTTTACTTTATTATTTTTATTTTGAAACATGGTCTCCCTTACGTTATCATACACTGGCGTGGAACCAGGAATCCTCTTGTCTCTGCCTCCCAAGTACTGAGATTATAGGTTTTTGCTGCCCCACCTGGCTAGTAGTCCTTTTTATTTAAACAAAGGAATATGTTTCAGGGAGAAAAATAAATTCTACAGATTATAATCAAGCCTGCCTAACAAAATACAACAATCTCTGCAAGATCAACAATCCTGTATTTTTGCCACTGAGTCCTTTCCCAGGAGATTTAGTTGGCAAAATGCTCTTTAAAAACAGCAATCTAATCCTTCTCAAGAAACTTGTGAAGCGATGTTACAGTTCAAGCTGGAAGATCTTGAAAAGTGAGCAAAGTGGGTTGTCTCAAATTCTAACACTTGAGAAAGTAGGACACTCGGAAAGATGTCTCTTGCCAAGTGCCTACCCTAAGGTAAGAATAGGTAGCCAAATCCCAGTGGGCCCTTTCTACTCAGAAGCTCAAGAAGCTACTCTACACCAATTTTATGGCATTTAAGATTTACCTCCATGTACAATCAGTGAGCTCTTCATACACAATCAGATGTACACACACGCCCAATGCTAGGTTCCATGAAAGCCAAGACCACCTTTCTACTACTTTGTAGGCAAAGTACTAACACGTGTGCATCATTCTGCATGATGAGTTACCAGATGCCTGAAATGGCAATAACCAACTTAATCATAGATGTTGTCAGATTGAGGAGAAATTCACATAATACACAATTAACATTTAAAATGTATAATTTAGTGGCATTTGGTGCATTCACAATGTTATATGACCACCACATAATCATAGATTCTAATCTTAGAAATAATTGAATTTGACTATCTCCCTCCTTGCCCTCTTCTATGATAGCTAATAAACATCAATTTCCTTCCTCCTTTTACTATAAGCTGGTTTTCTCCTGAAATCATTCTGCGATTGTGTGTGGCAGTGTCTGCAAAAGGGAGACATTCACTCCAGTGATATGGAGTGCACCACACTGTCTCCTCCAAAGGAGCAGTCCGCTGGTGCACACCTTTAATTGCTAAAAAGCACCTCCTTGCATTGAGTCAACATTTGGCTTCCACTGGGCTCACGTGATGCCGCCTCCAGTTTTCACAAACTAAGACTGCAGGGTCAGTGATTTTAAGCCTCCGTATCCTAATCTGTAGACGTGAGAATACTAATACCTACTGTGCAGGGTTGTTGTGAGAACGAAGTAAGATCATGCATGCCTCAAATGGGGCTCCAGTGTTTACTTCCATACCCTGCATAAACACTGAGCTTGGAGATGAAGCAGATTAGATGTTTTCCTTGCAACTTGCTATTTTCCAGGCCACTGGTCTTCTCCACTCCCTAAAAACCCTCAGTCTGTTTAATGTACGCATTATCATATTATGACACTTTCCCTCCTTGCTATCTGTAGTCTTCCCATTTCAGCTTAGTAACTAAGGTTTTTAGCACCTCTCTCTCTCTTTCTTCTTTCTCTCTCCCCCCCCCAAACCCCCCAGTCCTGTCATTACCCTTGACACCATCTGCATTCATGTAGAAGACCCATGCAATATTCCGACCTCCCAGATCCCTCACTTCCAACCAGTTCACTTGTATCCATACCTTAAATCATAATCAGTAGCTCAGCAGCTTTTTTAAACCTCAATTTTAAGCATCTCAGCCCCCACCTATCACCCTCCATCTTTCCAAATCACTTCCAGTACCCCACTCAAATAATGTATGGGCCAGGCGTGGTGGCGCACGCTTGTAATTCCAGTACTTGGGAGGCGGAGACCGGAGGATCCGGGTTCTCCGCCAGCCTCAGCTACTTAGTGAGGCCCTCCGCAACTTCGTGAGACCCAGTTTCAAATTCAAGTATAAAAAGTAGGGCTAGGGGTGTAGCTCGGAGGTAAAATGCCCCTGGGTTCAACCCCTGGTACCGCAAAAAAAAATAAAATAAAATAAATAATGTATGTTCACCATCAGAACTTCCAATCCATTGACCCTACCATTATTTCACTGATCATCGCTTCCTTTATGTCCTTGCATCTCATTCAGCTTAGACTCCAAGAGCCATCATTATAAATCACCTTTGACCCTCTCTTTTGTCCCCTGAACTCATCTGGAAAGAACCTAATTCTGATTAAACTGAACTCACTGTCTTCTTTACCTTTGCATCTAAGTAGCTAAATACAACTGGAGAAATACATTCAACATGCTAAATGGGCTTCTTTTAAACGTATAGGCAAAGCACTGTCCCTAGACCAGCAGTCTCAGGATCACCTAGAAGAGTCAGAAATGCAAATTCCCAGGCTCCGCCCCAGACTTAGTGATTCAGAAACTCTGGGGGTAGGTATAGCAGTTTTATACCAAGCCTTCCAGCTGATTCTGATGTAGACTAAAGTTTGAGAAATACTAGCGTGGTCAATTCACTCTCTCATTCTCTGAGACAGCTATTTTACATCATCTTTCTCCTCAAATCTTATATATTCCCTCCACCTTCCCTCCACCTGCCCATTGGCTGATGACGCTACCAAAAAATTGATACAATCAGGGGACAATTCATTCATTCTCCCTTCACCAAATTTACCAAGTGATTCTGTAACTACCCATATCCTCTGCCTTCTATTGTGATAACACATGTATTAATACCCAATTCCCAGTGTTAAATTTCTTTCTGATTGAAACATACAGAGTAGTTTATGTTTTTTACACTGAACCTACACTGATACAACTCCCAGACTCGTATCTCTGGCACCAACTGACCTGAGCTCTAAACTGTATATCTAACTGCCTTTTCAGCACCTCCGTCATCATAATTAATACATATCTCAAACCTAGCATGTCCCAAATACACTCTTGATTCCTTATTACCTGCTCCCCCACCCACCCCAAAGACTCTCGAAGCATTCACCTAGTTACTCATACAAGAGACCTGGGAGTTATCCTTACATACAACTTCTCACACATGCCACATCTAATCATCAGCAAGCCCAGTTAGCTCCAGCATCAAAATATGCCAGGGATCCGATCACGTCTCTTCATTTACCTGAACTGCTACCAGACCAGCCTAAGCCCCTCTCTCATCTCTTGCCTGAACTACTTACTGCCATAGTCTCTTAACTGATCTCCATTCTGTTACTCTCAGCCCAGTCTACTCTCCATGCCAGATTCATTTCTTTCCTTCCTTCCTTTCTCTCCCTCCCTCCCTTCCTTCCTTTCTTCCACTGGGGATTGAACCCAGGGGCATCCTACCTCTGAGCTACATCCCCAGCCCTTTTCATTTTTGTTTTGAAACAGGGTCTCACTAGGTTGCTGAGAGTTTCACTAAGTTGCTGAGGCTGTCCTCAAACCTGCAATCCTACTGTCTCAGCCTCCCAACTATTAGGATTACAGGCATGACCCATCACACCCAGCTCAGATTCATTCTTTGTGTGTGTGTGTGTGTGTGTGTGTGTGCTGATGATCAAACCCAAGGCCTTGCACATGTTAACACATGCTAAGCAGGCACTCTACCACTGTGCTACTCCCCTGGCTCCAAAGTCATTTTCTATAAGTAAAGCATTACTCTCCTGCTCAAACCCTTGAACAGCTTCCTATCGTGCTTGAGGAAAAAACCGAAACTCTACATAGTCTGGCTTCTGCCAGCTTTGTTCATTGACCCCCCTAGTTGTACTGTTCTTATAACAAAACAAGCTCACTCCCACCCCAAGGCTTTTATACCTGTGATCTCTTCTCTCTGGAATGTTCTTCCTCCAGATGCCCCTTCTACTTGCTACCTTATCTTTAGTCTTTGTTCAAATATTTTCTTCTCAGAAAATAACTGGTCTAAAAGCACTCATTCTACCATCCTCAGTACTCCCCCCCCCTTCCCTCTTCCTCTGCTTTGTTTTACTATAGCACTTATCAATAGGACAAAAAGCAAGAAAAATTATTTCTGAATTTCCCACTAAAATGTTAGCTCCATGAGGACAGCAACTTTTTCTTTCTTATTCAGGATATAAAGAAGGTGTGATATATAACAAACACTCGATAAATGTAACTATCAAAATACTGTACTCTTAAGAACAACATACCTATATACTATTTCTCTTCCAAATTATATCCCTTCAGAAAGAGCCCAAATTCTATAGAATGTGGGTGGCAGCTCGGGTAAAAGGAAAGAAAACAGAGTCATAAAATCCTGGCTCTGTCACAATACAACCCTAGGGAAATCAATTCCCCTTTCTGGATCTCAGCTCCTCATTGATAAGTTAGAGATAACAAAGAATAGCAACAAGCCCATAGGTTTCCTCAGAGGATTAAATAAGACAAAGTATGTAAAGGACTTACTGGCAGATAATACATACTCAACAAATGTCTTTTACTATTATTACCAAAACTTATTTCCAAATTAACAAAATAATTATTTAAAGACAGCAACTATATCCCCACAGTCCTTTCTTCTCCGGGCTAACTATCCTCTATTCCCAGCTAGTCCTTATAGGACTACTTTAAAACCATTCATCATCCTGGCCACTTCCCCTGGCTCTTTCTCATCAAAGCAAACTGGGACTCAAATAGAATATTCCAAACATGAGCTAATAAACACAAAGTCCAAGAAAACTATTACTTCACCTAATCTGGACAATATATTTTAATTAATGCAATATAAGACAATTTTAGCTCCTTTTTTAATGCTGCTGAGTCAATTTCTTGGCTTACGCTGAATTTTTCGTAAATTTAAATTTCCAGATGTTCTCCCCATAAATTGTTTAAAACCAGTTCCCTCCAAGGTTCAAATCTGACTCTGTTACTGTAATAAAAGAATCTTGGAAACAGAAAATCAGTGCTACTGTGGAAAAGTCTTTTTACCTCTATGGTTGTATACTTCTTATAGAGTAGAAGTTTAAGAAATAGAAGCCTGAGAGCAGTCATGGTTGCCAACTAAAGGAAAATAATTGTGTCCAATCACTTCAGACTGAACATATTGTGGAAAAAGAAATAAAAGAACCATGGGCCATACAGTCACAGACACTCCTCATTGGCAAACCTAGAGGTCTTAGTTAACACCTCCTCTAGAGGGCAGCGCAGAGACGAGGAGGATATTAAGCACACTGGGGAGAGCTCTAGCAAAGCGTATTATGAAAGTCTCCATTATGCAGGTGTCATGAGACCCTGAGAAATGCCTTGTCAATTTATGTTCAGGTGCAACACCAAAAACATTTTACTAGTAGGGGTAAGGGTGCCATTAGGCAGTCTCAAAAGAGAAAGGAAGCAGGCATGCTGGCACACGTTTCTAATCCTAGTACTTGGGAGACAGACAGGGGGATCGCAGATTTGCAGACAGCCTCAGCAACTTAGCGAGGCCCTCAGCAACTTAGTGAGACCCTATTTCAAAATGAAAAAAAAAAATTTTTTTTTAACTGGGGATGGAACCCAGGGGCATTCTACCTCTGAGCTACACCCCAGCCCTATTTTTTATTCTTTATTTTGAAACAGGATCTTACTAAGTTGCGGAGGGCCTCACTAAGTAGCTGAGGTGGCCACAAACCCAGATCCTCCGGTCTCAAGTACTGGGATTACAAGTGTGCACCACCATGCCTGGCTAAAATGAAAAAATTAAAAAAAAATAGGGCTAGGGATATAGCTTGGAGGTAGAATGCCTTCCCAGTACCAAAGGTTCAATCCCCAGTACCAAAAATAAAAATAAAACACCAGGGGATTCCTCAGCATATGAGAGGAGTAAATGGAAGGGCCTTGCCATGAGACAGACCTGCACTCCGCATGCCTTACTAACGAATACCTTGGGACCAAGGTGCTCAACCTTTCCAAGCTTCAGTTTAGTTATCGGTAAAACAGAATTATCATAGTAGTATGGCTATTGTGAGCATTACAAAAATATTTATGCAATTTTTCAGCTTTGAAGTGCTTTTCATATTTTTCTTGTATGTGGCACTGGGGATTGAACCCAGGGGCTGCTTTTCATATTTAGATGCTCAAATATTATTTTCCTTCCCCAATTCCTGTGTAGGCCCTTTGTACAAAAGGAAAGAAATCTGACTTATTCCTAGAACACACAGTATTTATTTATTTATTTATTTATTTATTTAGTGGTACTGAGGATTGAACCCAGGGGCATTTTACCTCCGAGCTACATCCCCATCCCTGTTTTTATTTTTATTTTTGAAACAGGGTCTCGCTAGGTTGATGAGAGTCTCACTACTTGCTAAGGCTGTCCTCGAACCTGTGATCCTCCTGCCTCAGCCTCCCAAGTATTGGGATTACAGGCGTATGCCACCACGCCCAGCTGAACACAAAGTATTTAGAAATTATTGTTAACTTCTCGATGAATGAAAGACCCTTTGCTTGCTGTATCTGTTAATCTGTTCTACTAGAATATAAGTCCCCAAAGTAAGAATCTGGCTTCTCATGTTAATAGAGTATTTCCAGTCATAAAGAATCAACTGTGGGAATAAGGTTATTATAGAGGCTACTCTCAACAAATAAGCATGTTGAATCTTAGATTTACTTTAAAGGCAAAACATTCACCTTTAGAACAAAGGTTAGTCCAAGGGCCAGGTGATGTCCTGATGAGCATAATATATTAATTCTCCTAAAGTCTCTGATAAGTTCTCTTATTAAAACAGCATGTAAAAATCACATGGGTGGGGTAGGTGTTTAATGGTAACTGGTTATTTTTATTGGCACAGACATCAGGGTGAAATCACTAACCCTTGGAAAGCTGCCTTGGAACATGCCTGGCACCAGTGGGAATGCAGAAGTTACAAGGCAGCCATGAGGGGTGTGATGGCAAAGCCTTAATTCGCAGTGACATCTTAAACAAAGCAGTCTCAGTACAGTAACCCTGTGAATTCAAGCCAGAATTGAAAGACAGGGGCAGAGACAGAGAACATCTCTTGGGCAGAAAACTATTTATATATTTAATTGTCCTCAAAGAACGCTCATTTCTTTAAAGCTAATTTTATTATTTTATTCCTCATTTGCCATTTTGACATTTGAAAATTAACTTTTGCTCTAAGCCAAGGGTTCTGAACACTGTTTTGGGAAGGGCTCGTCTATGTTCCTACTCTCTATTAAACATTCAGCAAACTAGAGAAACAGAAGCAGTATGGATAGCCTACAAGGGGTCCTAGTTAAAGACTATGAGATCTACCAGAAACTCTTAACTACTGGTTCACGCATTTAACATAAAATGCTTTTGCATGACTTTCATTAGCAAGTAGTTTGTCCAAAATGAAATGATCAGATATATTAAAAATATACTATAACTGGGGCAGAACATACCCAAGGTTATCGCAATTATCTTTAAGAAGGTGATTAAAGATCTACCATTTTAAAGATTCCTCTAAAAACCTACCTGTTATTTATTTATCATCCAACCAAATCGTACTTCACCCACGTATTTTTCATTCATTCGTTTAACAAATATTTACTGGAGAAGATATCTATCTACTTAAAGCCAGGTTGGTTTCTGTATGCTAGGAACAATATTGTAAACCAGAGGTATAAGACCTCTAAACTTATATAGTTTATGTTTTTAATTCTCATTCCAAGAAACATTTTTATATTTTTATTGGTGCATTATAGTTTCACATCATAATGTAGTTCATAGTGATAGTGACATACATGCACATAGCACTTCAAGAAACATTTTAAAAGCAAAAAGTATCTCAAATACTTATTTTAGCCCCCACACACAAAAAAATTAAATTTCAACATCAGAAGGCATCCTGTCAGCCGGGCATGGTGGTGCACGTTTGTAATCCCAGTACTTTGGGAGGCGGAGACTGGAGGATCCGGGGTCGTGGCCAGCCTCAGCTGGCTCTCTCTCTCTCACTCTACTTAGTGAGGCCCTCCGCAACTTTGTGAGACCCAGTTTCAAAATAAAGTATAAAAAATAGGGCCGGGGGTGTAGCACGGAGGTAGAACGCCCCTGGGTTCAATCCCTGGTACCACCAAAAAAAA
>PVJS01051998.1:0-13775 GCA_004027185.1 Glis glis
AAAGAACTTAAAAGACTTTACATTAAAAAACCAAATAACCCAATCAAGAAATGGGCAACTGAATTGAATAGACACTTCACAAAAGAAGAGATACAAATGGCCAAGAGATACCTGAAAAAAATGTTCAACATCATGAGGAACCAGGGAAATGCAAATCAAAACTCCTCTGAGATTTCATCTAACCCCAATCAGAATGGCAATCATCAAGAAGTCAAACAACAACAAATGTTGGCGAGGATGTGGGGAAATAGGAACTCTTCTGCACTGTTGGTGGGATTGCAAACTAGTTTAGCTGCTATGGAGATCAGTGTGGAGATTCCTTAGAAAACTGGGAATGCCCAGTACTTGGGAGGCAGAGACTGGAGGATCCGGGTTCGTGGCCAGCCTCAGCTACTTAATGAGGCCCTCTGCAACTTCCTGAGACCTGGTTTCAAAATAAAGTATAAAAAATAGGGCCAGGGGTGCTCGGAGGTAGAACGCCCCTGGGTTCAATCCCTGGTACTGCAAAAAAAAGAAAGAAAGAAAACTGGGAATGGATGCACCATATGATCCGGCTATACCACTCTTGGGTATCATTCCAAAGGGATTGAAACCAGAGAACTGCAGTAATACATGCATACCCATGTTCATAGCAGCACAATTCACAATAGCCAAATTATGGAACCAACCTAGGTGTCCATCAACAGATGAATGGATTACAAAACTATGGGAAATACACAGAATGGAATTCTACTCAGCAATAAGGAAGAACAAAATTATGTCATTTGCAAGAAAATGGAAGGACCTGGAGATCATTATGTTAAGTGAGATCAGACAATCACAGAAAGTGAAGGGTCATATGTTTTCTCTAATATGTGCAAGCTAGGGAGTAATTGAGATACCAGAGGGACTCCAGACAATGGAGGAGAAGCCTCAGCAGAGGCAGGGAGGTGGTCTAAGGGAAGGGGAAGGGGAAGAGTGAGGTTCATTAGTGGAATTACTACCATCGACTAAGTGTACGTCTGAGAATATACCAACGTCAATCTCAGTACTCTGTATTGGGAAGGGGGGAAATGGGGAGGTGGAGGCACCAAGTGCTGTGTGCATGTACATTACTGTCAACAAGATTTTCATTATCATGTGAGTCTAAAATGCACCAATAAAAGCACATTAAATAAATAAATAAATAATAAATAAGTAAATAGATAGATAGGTAGATAGGAAAATGAAGGAATCATGTAGAAGAGAAGTTGACATTTTCCTGATGGGCCAGCTGGTTAAGTATTTTAGGATTGTGGGCCACACTGTCTCTGCCACTATTCAACTCTGCTATAGTGCTACAAAAGCAACCACGTGAAAATGATCAAACATGGTCACATCCCAATGAAACTTTTTATGCAAAAACAGGTGACCAGCAAGTTGAAGTTTGCCAACCCAAGCAGGCAGGGTTGATGTCACAGTGAAATAATTCATCACCCAGCTTTTATATTATGCTGCCCAAACTGTCATATCATCTTTCAAGGTGTTTTCTAAAGCTTAGAGACACCACGTTTACAGTCTGCATGTCAGCTTCATTGAATATATTCACTAATTCCATAGTTTTCACTTTCCACCAAGATAAAGAAAAAGAAAAGAAAACTGACAAAGAAAGAGAATTCACAATGATTAGAAACATCAAAACATGGATGCAAAGAAACAACCGCCCTAGATTGTAACAGTGAGGCTTTTGTAAAAGTGACTTCATATATGACATTTCAGACTAATGATAATATCCTACAAGTAAATATATAACTTAAGAATTGGTGAATAAGCAACTTATAAGGGAAAAGGAAATCTGGTATTTTCCTCCACTTAGTCATTCAACTGAAAGGAGTTTATCATGTAATATTCTATAAACAACCTGGATCTCCTTGTTGTTTTTTTTTTAAAAAAGTATGCTATACCTTTCCATCATTTGTGATATGTTTGTACACCAATATCTGACATAAGAGGTTTGCTATGTATAAGTTCCTATTAAAATTCCTAATAAGATGGTTTTTCACTATTTATTCTGTAAATTATTCATAAAATTTGACTTAAAATTATAAAAGAATAAAAGAGGATCCTCTGGACTGAGTTGGTAAATGGTGACTTTATTTGGAAGACTGGAAATAAAAATAATAACTTTAAAAACAAGCTATCTGTGCTGGATAAGCCACCGTCCCTGATACGGGTCTGAAGAGGGAATGAGAAATCCTCCCAGCTGTTGCTCATGTGAGGGGCACACCACGGTGCACACACCTCTGCAACCACGACAGGCTGGGCTCTGGGTGGAAACATGACCCAAAGGTAAGTCTATCTATTCAATGAAATGGACATGCCAAGGGGACTGGCAGAAAAAAACCTCTGCCCAAAAAAACAAAACAGTAATAATTGGGCCAACAGACCAAACAGTGATCCAGGTAGATTTGACAAAGTATTTTTGAACCAACAGTTCAACTCATCTGTGCCCATGTATGTTTGTCTAGCATTATTTTTCCAAGCACATCCTGGCCACTCAGTTTATTTTTGTTAATGAATAAATGAAATACACTTTAACCTAACAAAGTTATATCTTTTACTCTTAAAATTAAGCAAATATAGCACACTATTATTCAATCACCTAATAAACTAATATTTTCACCTACATATTTCAAAATATAAAACTGTCTTAAATTTCTACTGAAAGAACATAGCTTGAGTCATTTTATTCTGTTGCTCCAAATCAAAGATTAAGAAACTTCTTTTTAGAAAATAGTTCATTAAGTGATATTCATTTACAGAAAATACACAATTTTCCCTATTTATTCATGTTATAAATCATGTAATTATGCTTCCAAAATAGAATTTGCAATATCAGCCACACAGAAACAGCACCATTCATCGATAGAAAAGAAACAACAAAAGGCAATCAGACACACGTTCATAAAAGTATACACCATTTACATTTAAACTCTCCATTTGTCTATCTCTAGCAATAAACTGACTTCCTACAAGATTACAGTTTTGATCCCTTTTGTATTACAAACATCACACAAAGAATGTTCTTCAAAAGTTTAATGGAATTAATAGATTAAATGAATTTTATCTCCTTATTTTCATTTACTTTTTGCCTCTCCTTTTCACTATGTAATTCAACTATTACATTCATTACACCATCTATACAACCTTGTCTTCAAAGTCCAATTCAAATCTACTTACTCCATTTAAATCTAAGGCAAAACTTTACCAATTGTTGATTATTTTCATTTTCAACCTGCCATAGTCTGTCTTTTTAATCTGATTCATCCTTTATACATCCTGTATATATCCTTTATATATGCCTTTGGAGCATTCTATCTGTTCATTCATATCTTATTACAAATTGTCTGGGTCATTCTTCAATCAAAGGCTTTTCCATTCATGAAGAGGATAAATCCAATGGCCAATGAAATAACATGTGTACATATTTTATCAGTATCTGACATAACAACCCCCATTATAACCCTAAAATTTAGCACCTTTCAAAGAAAATGGTCACAGAAACTCAACATTGTTAACTACTGTGGGAAAGCATGTAAAGATTTCCTCTCTCATTTTAACTGCACTGGATAAGAAACAATCCCTTTGGAAGTCTATGGTTAACAAAATAAAACTGTTCATCTTAATTACTCTACTTTGATGATTAAAAATATTTCATCCTCATCATTTTGATGCACACTGCTATATGATTTTCCAGAAAGCTTGATCTAATTTACACTGCTACCTACCATGTATTGCACTACCTATTTTATTTCCTCACAATTTCACAAACGCTGAACTTTGTGTATGTTCTTCTATAAAATTACTTCACCTTGTCTGTCTATTTGTTTGTTGCAATACTGGGGATTAAACCCAGAGGCGCACCAGGCTTGGTGGTGCATGCTTGTAATCCCAGTATTAGGGAGGCTGAGACAGGAGGATCACGGGTTTGCAGCCAGACTCAGCAATTTAGTGAGGCCCTCAGCAACTTAGACCATATTTCAAAATAAAAATGTTAAAGAATATAGTGGGGCTGGGCATGTTGCTCAGAGGTAGAATGCCCCTGGGTTCAATCCCCAGTACCACAAAGAAAAAAAAGAAAAGCCAGAGGTACTCTACCACTGAGCTACATCCCTAGCTTTTTTTAATTTTTATTTTATTTTGAGACAGGGTCTCCCTAAATTGCCTAAGTTGGCCTTGAACTTGTGATCTTCCTTGTTAGTCTCCCAAATAGCTGTGATTACAGGCATGTACCAAGCACCAGGCTACCTTTCTTTTTAATTAAAAGGTAAAAGAGAGCTGGGCATGGTAGCACATTCTTGCAATCCCAGTACTTGGGAGGCTGAGACAGGAGGATCACAGGTTCGAGGACAGTAGGAGCAAGTAGTGAGATGCTCATCAACCTAGCAAAGACAATATTTCAAAATAAAAATAAAATAGGGCTGGGGGTGTAGCTCAGAGGTAAAATGCCTCTGGGTTCAATCCCCAGTACCACATACAGACTCAAAACAAAAAAAAGGTAAAAGTTGAACAAAATGTCCCATTTTCAGCGGTCATCTATATTCATTGTTTTGTGCAATAAGTTTTATGCTTATATTCAATGTTTTTGTGATTTTTCAAAAATTAAAGCTAGTAATATTTGTCTGACATATACTATGCCAAGATATTTAATAGCTGACATTGAAATTATAAACCTGGAATGGAAAGCTTTACACCTTGCAATGATTTGTTTTTTTTTTTTTTACTGTACTGAAATTTATTTTTGTTCTATTTTTCCTCTTATTCTTTCTAACGTTATTTCCCTTTCTTTTTATTTGTCAAATAACAGCCTATTCCACTGTATACACAAGTATTGTTAATAAATATTAGGAGAACTAGAGTAGAAAAAATATAAGCACATAAGTCCTTACTTATTTTCAACATAAGACACATGTTTTCTTCAGAATACTCAGTATACTCCTGGAATTTACCTTTTCCATGTTCCAGCATATGCAGTTATATATAATTCACATAGTATGATATAATGAAAATGCAAACAATTGCCTGTCATCATGTTTATATAATGAATTTCACTTTACTTTTTACCCCCCCAAAAATCTTGCAAGAAAAAACTGGGAATTAAAATCAACAGAGACAGCTTTGAAGTCATCTTGTCATTATAGAAACAAACAAACAGCCTACCAATTAGAGATTTACTAATTCTTGCCAGTGATACAGAAGGATTAGTTCACTGTAATCTGATTTTTCTAAAGGCTTTCAACTAGATATCTGTCCCATATAAACCACCAAGCAGAAGCTAGATTTCTCATAAAAATGCATACAATGTTCTGGTGGGTGGGAATAGATATAATGAAAGCGCATCACTTTGAAGGCTTCTGCTTGCCTCTTAAAACCAGATGTAAAATTTAGACAACCATTTTGGTATAAAAATTTAGAACTCTCAAGATGATTTTTTGTAAAGTTGATCTGAAGAAAAGTGATTCACATAAGTATTTTCTTTGTTGATATAAAACATAAATTTAGATTGGAAACCCCATATATTTCTTTTTAATGTGCTTTTATTGGTGCATTATAGTCTCACATCACAATGGAAATCAAATTGACATTAACATACATGCACGCGGCACTTGGTGCCCCCCTCCCCTCCCCCAACACAGAGAACTAAGATTGACATTGGTATATTCTCATAGGTAAATATAGTAGATGGTAGAAATTCCCTTGATGAACTTCATTCTTCCCCTTTCCCTTCCCTTAGATCAGTTCCCTGACTTCACTGAGGCTTCTCCACTGTTGTCTGGAGGCCCTTTTGTATCTTCCTTGCTCCCTAGCTTGCACATATTAGAGAGGACAAATAACCCTTCTCTTTCTGTGATTGGCTGATCTCACTTAACATAATATTCTCCATGTCCTTCCATTTTCTTGTAAATGATATTATTTTGATCTTCTTTACTGCTAAGTAGAATTCCATTGTGTGTATTTCCCTTAATTTTGTAATCCATTCATCTGTTGATGGACACATAGGTTGGTTCCATAATTTGGCTATTGTGAATTGTGCTGCTATGAACATGGGTATGCATATATTACTGTAGTTTTCTGGTTTCAGTCCCTTTGGAATGATATACAGTAGTGGTATAGCCGGGTCATATGGTGGATCCATTCCCAGTTTTCTGAGGAATCTCCATACTGATCTCCAAAGTGGTTGGACTAGTTTGCAATCCCACCAATAGTGCAGGAGTGTTCCCTTTACCCCACATCCTCGCCAACATTTATTATTGTTTGACTTCTTAATGATTGCCATTCTGATTGGGGTTAGATGAAATCTTAGAGTAGTTTTGATTTGCATCTCCCTGATTGCTAATGATGTTGAACATCTTTTCATGTATCTATTGGCAATTTGTATCTCTTCTTTCGTGAAGTGTCTGTTCAATTCGGCTGCCCATTTCTTAACAGGATTGTTTGGTTATTTAGTGTAAAGTCTTTTAAGTTCTTTGTATATCCTAGATATTAGTCCTCTGTCAGAAGGATAGCTGGCAAAGATCTTCTCCCATTCCATAGGTGTTCTCTTTAGCCTCCTGATGGTTTCCTTTGATGAGCAGAAACTTTTCAGTTTAATGCAATCCCACTTAGTAATTCTTGTTTTAGTATCCTGGGCTTTGGAGGTCTTGTTGAAGAAGTTTCTACCTGTGCCTATATGTTGGAGTGTTGAACCTATGCCCTCTTGTAGTAATTTCAGAGTCTCTGGTCTAACTTCCAGGTCTTTGATCCATCTCGAATTGACTCTTGTGCAGGGTAAGAGGTAAGGATTTAGTTCCAATTTTCTACAGATAGATAACCAGTTTTCCCAACACCATTTGTTAAAGAGACTGTCTTTTCTTCAACCTATGTATCTGGCACCTTTGTCAAAGATCAATTGGGTGTAAGTTTGTGGATTTGTTTCTGTATCTTCTATTCTGTTCCACTGGTCTATGTGTCTGTTTTTGTGCCAATACTATGCTGATTTTATTACTATAGCTCTGTAGTACAGTTTGAAGTCAAGGATTGTGATGCCTCCTGCATGGTTCTTATTGCTGAGAATTGCTTTGGTAATTCTGGGTCTTTTGTTTCTCCATATGAAATTTAGGACTGATTTTTCTATGTCTGTGAAAAATGATAATGGTATTTTGATAGGGATTGGCAGAATGGCCATTTTGGTAATATTTATTCTGCCTATCCAAGAGCAGGGGAGATCTTTCCATCTTCTAAGATCTTCAATTTCTTTCTTCAGTGTTTTATAATTTTCTTTGAAGAGGTCTTTCACCTCTTTGGTTAGGTTTATTCCTAGGTATTTGATTGGTTTTGAAGTTATTGTGAATGGGATTGTTTCCTGAATTTCTTTCTCAGTGGACTCATGGTTGGCATATATGAAAGCTACTGATTTTTTTAGGTTGATTTTGTATCCTGCTACTTTGCTGAATTTATTAATCAGCTATAGTAGACTTTTGGTTGAGTGTTTTTTTTTGGGGGGGTCTTCTAGATATAGGATCATATCATAAAGATAATTTTAATTCTTCTTTTCCTATTTGAATTCCTTTGATACCCTTCTCTTGTCTTATTACCCTGGCCAGAGTCTCGAGGACTATATTGAAGAGGAGTGGTGATAGTGGGCATCCTTGTCTTGCTCCTGATTTTAAGGGGAATTCCCATAGTTTTTCCCCATTCAATATGATGTTGGCTGTGGGTTTATAATACATTGACTTAATCATGTTGAGGTACATTCCTTCTATTCCGATTTTCTGTAGAGTTTTTAACATGAATGGGTGTTGGATTTTGTCAAATGCTTTTTCAGCATCTATTGAGATGATCATGTGATTCTTGTTTTTAGTTCAGTTTATGTGGTAAATAACATGTACTGTTTTGCGTGTGCTGAACCAGCCTTGCTTTCCTGGGATGAAACCAACTTGGTCATGGTATATAATTTTCTTGATATGATTTTGAATGCGCGTGGCTAGTATTTTGTTTAGAATTTTTGTATCTATATTCATCAATGATATTGGTCTGTAATTTTCTTTTCTTGAGGTATCTTTATTTGGCTTTGGTATTAATGTGATGCTGGCCTCATAGAAGGAATTTGGAAGAATTCCATCTCTTTCGATTTCACGGAATAACTTGTGAAGTATTGGTTTTAGTTCTTCTATAAAGGTTTTGTAGAATTCAGCTGGAAAACCGTCTGGACCTGGGCTTTTCATTGATGGCAGACTTTTTATTGCTGTTTCTATCTCTGTGCTTGCTATTGGTTGATTCAGGTTTTCTATATCCTCTTGGTTCAATTTAGGTAGGTTGTTGCAATGATTTGGATATGATTTGTTCCCCCAGATGTTCATGTGCTAGAGGCTTGTGCCCAATGTAATAGTATTGAGAGGTGAAGGAACCTTTAAGAGGAGGAGCCTAGTGGGAGGTGATTAGGTCCCTGGGTGCTCCATTCTCAAAAGGAACTGATACCCTCTGACAGAAGTGGGTTAGATCTCGTGGGACTGGATGAGTTCCCCTAAGAATGGGTTGTGATAAAGCAAGTTTAGTTTTCTTGGCTCTCTCTCTTGCATAGCCTTCCCCCATGTGAAGACATCCACCATATTATGATACAACAGGAGGTCGTCACCACATGTGGCTGCCTGACATTAGACTTCTCATCCTCCCAAACCATGAGCCAAAAGAAACTACTTTTTCCCTTACAAAGTACCCAGTGCCTCAGGTATTTTGTTACAGCAACACAAAACAGACTGAGACACACCTCCTGATAGCAAGACTTACCATAAAGTAATACAAATTAAGACAATGTGGTACTGAAATAAGGATAAATAAATAATACAAATGCACATGAAAAGGAGACTGGATGAAAGAATGAATGGATTCTGTACTTGGAAAAAAGCTAATCATTAATGCTTTAAACAACATGAATAACAGTGTTAAATAGTATGTAAAAGACAGTGGGCTGAAAACTGTTTTATTCAGCACTTAGTCTGTGTGGTAATTTCACAGAAGTATACAGGTCATCAAGCAGTAGACTAAGATAAGTGCACTTAACTCCCATTACTATGTGTGTGCATCTCTAAACTCCAATTAAAATTAATTTTAAAAAAGGCCCAGAGCCAGCCTCCGCTACTTAGTGAGGCCCTCCGTAACTTAGTGAGACTCTGTTTCAAAATAAAGAATAAAAAAATAGGGCTGGGGGTGTAGCTCAGAGGTAGAATGCTCCTGGGTTCAATCCCCATTACTGCAAAAAAAGGGGGGCCCAAAGGAATTTTTCTAGCTGGTTCTACATTTTTGTGGAGTAGTTATGAAAACAGCAAGGAATTAGGAAAGAATAGTATACCAAAAAAAGGAAAAAAATGTTTTCTAATTTCTTTTATTACCAGTTAACTCCAGACATCAAAACCACTCAAGAGACTTGACATGAACCAGGACTAAACTAAAATTTCTACTTCAAATAAGCAGAAAGGGCAGTAGATGTAGCTCAGTGGTAAAGCACTTGCCTAGCATGTGTGAGGAGCTGGGTTTAAGCCCCAGCACTGAAAGAAAAAAAAAAAAAACAGAAAAGCTGGACAAAATTTATAAACCAACTGTTGAAAATACCAAAGTTCAATCATACATACAGAAAAGACATTAGAGGCGATGGTCCTTGGGAGAAATAAATGCCGTAAGGTGAGCTCCATGTTCACCCAAGCTGTTCCCAGCCATAGCAAGGACTGCAGTCCCCAGGGAAAGCAGCAGCATCACTGGGACAGAGCTGACACTTCAAAGCTACCCCAGGACGAAGGACTGGGCTTTAAAGGGCAACCCCCAGAGAAGACAAGTGAGCAAAAATATTTGTATATGAATTAACCTGAAATAATGTCCCATTGCTAATCTTCACATACACGAGGGAAATGTAAGAAATCTAGCCAAAAACATCATAGGGAGCTAAAAAGGGAACCAAAAATAACAAAAGTGATGGAACTAGCAGGAAAAAATGCTAAGATATTTATTTATATTCAATAGGCTCGAGGATGGAAAAGAGAAAACAACATAATGAAGAAAGAAAACTATTTTAAAAATTAGGTGACTTCTACAGATGAAAAGAACATAATGAAGTGTAAAACAATGGTATTATAGCACCCTAGACATGACAGAAGAAAAGATTAGAATACTATCCAAAATCTAGTGAAGGGAGAAAAAGACAGGAAACAAGTCTCAGTGAAACATGGAACACTGTCAAACCATTCAACATATGTGTAACTGAAGGCAAAGAAAAAATACAAGGAAAAGGCCGGTGTATAAAAGAACAAAAAATATATTGGAAAAAACAATGGATAATAAACTCAAAGTATCATTAATATTTACAAAATCACACCAAGGTAGCCGGGTGTGGTGGCGCACGCCTGTAATCCCAGTACTTGGGATGCTGAGATAGTAGGATAGCAGGTTCAAGGCCAGCCTCAGCAACTTAGTGAGGCCCTTAGTAACTTAGTGAGACCCTGTTTCAAAATAAAAAATAAAATAGAGCTATGGGTAGAATGCCCCTGGGTTCAACCCCCAGTACCACCTAAAAAAAAAAAATTACACTAAGGTATATCATAATCAGATGGCTGAGGACCACTAACAAGGTACATTTAATGTTCAGAGGAACACATATGAGAAGAGTGTAATGAGTTCTTTCAAGTGCTCTTCAAAACTTGTCAGCATAGATTTCTATATCCAGCAAAGCTGATTTCCAACTAGGATACGAGGCTTCCAGGTTCTTATACTGATTACAGCTAAAAACTACATACATACACATAGACACATACATACATACATACATACATACAAGAGCACGTAACAACCTGAGAACGCTAAAATAAACTAATAAACTGAGCAGACTGGACAGCAAAGTCACACCCTGAATAAAGCACACACACTGAGAGTGTGCTCGAGGCAGCCCTCCCCCATCACTCCCCAGAACTGATTCAAGCACAGGCTGCATGGAGATACAAGAAGTAGACATGGTCAGTAAAAATTTTAGAGATATCCAACTTTCTGGCCAAAGGAAAACACAAAAACCCTTGAGTGTCAGGAACTAACTAGTGAAGAGGTTTTTCCCCTCTTTCTCCTCCTCCAGCCTGGCTCCAGGACAGAGCTGGAAGCAGAACTGTAGTGTATCAATTTAGCTGTGGCCACTCTTTGGAAGAGAAAAACAATAAATGAGGACCCTGTTACATAATGACTATGGGGATAAACCTCGGGATTTTTTTTCCTCTCTCCTCTCATAAACCTGCCAGCAGCCCCAATCAGGAAAAAATGAATGCAGCACAGAAGGCAAAGCTCTTAGAAAACCCCATCTTTCCAGCCAGAGAAAACAGGAAAGCAGTCTTGAAGAGCCAGAGAATGTGTGCAAAATCCCCAACAAGAAAAGGCTCAATAAGAGCACAACAATCACCATGAAATGAACTACGGTTAAAACCACTGTGATTGTCAGCTTTCTGTTATTTTGACAAAATACCTGAGATATCAACTTATTAGGAAGAAAGGTTTATTTTGGTTCATGGTTTCAGTCCATGGCTGGATGTGTCTGTCACTCTGGGGCTGTGTGAGGCGGTACAGCATGGTGGGAGTGTGTGGTATAGGAAGCTGTGCATGTCATGGTGGCTAGCAAGCAAAAAGGGAAAGGAACAGGCTGGGGTCCCAATACCCCCTTCAAGGGCACACTCCCCAGTGACCTAACTTCCTCCCACTAGGTCCTACCTCTTCAAGAACCAATTACATCCTAACAGTGCCACAGGCTAAGGACCAAGCCTTCAACACACTGGTCTTTGGGGAACATTCAAGATCCACACTATAACATCACCTCCTAATAAAGTCCAGATGAAACTCCAATCTGAACCTCACCAGGCTGATGCCAAATAAACAAAAGACAACATTTCCCAGAGAATTTCAATAGGAGTCAAAGTCTCATGATAAACTATCAGAATGTCCACAATATAATCTGCTATGGTTTGGATATAGTGTGTCCCCCAAGGTTCATGTATCAGGAGCTTAGTCTCAGCATAGTGGTGCAGAGATGGTGTGGAACCTTTAAGTGGTAGAGCCTTGGGGGAATGCCCTTGGAAAAGACTGTTGGACCCCAGGCCCTTTGGTTTCCTGTTTCGGAGATGTAATCTCTTCCTCCCACATGTGCCTCCACAATTGCCATTTGCCATGAGGTGGTGCAGCCAGGGAGGGAATCCTTGCCACAGCCTATACCATGCTGCTTGGACTTATTGCATCCAAAATTGTGAGCTAAATAAACCTCTTTTCTTTATATAGTTAGCCTGCCTCAGTAATTTCACTATAGTAACAAAAAAAGACTAATGGAGATTCCAAAATTACTAGTCATACCAAAAAGCAGCCAAATATAAGCAACTGACAAAGGAAAATACAATTGAAAAACGCCAAATCTGAGATTAAAAAGATGTTGTACTAATCAGATAAAGACTTTAAAACAGATATTATAAACTTGCTGCATTAGATATTTAAAACAATGGAAAGATTGAAGTCCTCTTGGGAAAAATCGAAACTATAAAAGAAGACCAACCGATAATTAAAGAATTGAGAAATGTAAATTAAAAAAAACAACACTCAGCCAGTCATGATGGTGCACGTCTATAATCCCAGTACTTGGGAGGCTGAAACAGGAGGACTGCAGGTTTGAAATCAGTCTCATCAACTTCACAAGGCCCTCAGTAACTTAGCAAGACCCTGTTTCCAAATAAAAAATAAAATAGGGCAGGTGGTGTAGCTCGGAGGTAGAATGCCCCTGGGTCTAATCCCTAGAAACACACACACACACACACACACATACACACTACTGTCATGGCTAAATTACAGAATGGAGATGACAGAGAAAAGAGCCCCTGAACCTGACAACAAACAAAAGAAATTATTCACTGTGAAAAAGAGACTGTTAAGACATTTTGGGGGTAGGGGTACTGGGGATTTCATCCAGGGCATCTATCTCTGTGCTACATCCCAACCCATATTATATTTTTATTTTGAAACAGGATCTCACCAAGTTGCTGAGGCTGGCCATGAACCTGCAATCCTTCTGTTTCAGCCTCCCAAAGTACTAGGACTACAAACGTGCACTACCATGCCTGGCTAGGAAAAGAAGTTTAAACAAATAATTCTTGAGAACATTATAAATTTGTTGGGAGACATATATTTACAGATTCAAGAAGATTAAGAGGAGCAAAACAGAATAAAAGAAAAGAAAATTAACAAACTAAAATACTGTGATGAAGCTGTTGAAAACCAAATATAAAGGAAGTATCATAAGAGCATCCAGAAACACATTACTTATAGGTAGAGGATAATGAAGATTTAAAGACTGGATTTCACAATAAAAAGTAGAAGACCAAAAGAGTGTGGAACATCAATAAAACGCTGAGAGAACACCCTCTATAGAAGACTGCATCAAGTGAAAATATCCTTGAGAAGTGAATTAAATGAAGTTCTTCAGGTAGAAGGAAAATGATAGTTTAGGTTAGGCAAAACAGATCTTCTGGTATAAAAGAAGAGCAACAGAAATGGTAAATAATTAGGTAAATGTAAAAGATTATTAATCTTAAATTCTTTTTTTTTTTTTTTGGTGGTACTGGGGATTGAACCCAGGGGCATTCTACCTCTGAGCTATACCCACAACCCTATTTTTTACTCTTTATTTTGAAACAGGGTCTCACTAAGTAGCACAGGGCCTCACTAAGTTGCTGAGGCTGGCCATAAACCTGCGATCCTCCTGTCTCAGCCTC
>PVJS01051999.1:0-13773 GCA_004027185.1 Glis glis
CCAGGTATGAAATTTCCTGTTTTATTACTCTTAACATTTGTGGTGTGTGTGTGTGTGTGTGTGTGTGTGTGTGTGTACGGCAGTGGGGATTGAACCCCGGGGCATTCTACCTCTGAGCTACACCCCAGCCCTATTTTTTTATTTTTATTTTTAAACAGGGTCTCACTAGGTTGATGAGAATCTCACTGCTTGCTGAGGCTGTCCTCAAACCTGCGATCCTCCTGTCTCAGCCTCCCAAGTACTGGTATTACAAGTGTATACCACCACGCCTGGCTACTCTTAACATTTATGTAACTTGTACTAGTCAGTAATACTCTTAGAACATTTTTCCTCTGAAAACTTCATATGCTTTAAATTACATACACTTTTTTCCTTCAAATCTTCAATTGAACATTCAAAAGTGTTATCAGCTGAACACCCCTAATCTGAAAAATTTATATTCAAAATTCTCCCAAACCCAAAACTTTTTGAGTGTTGACATGACACTCAAAAAATTTCAGATTTTGCATTTCTGATTTTGCATTTTCAGACTAGGAATGTTTACCTGGTAAAGGCTATGCAAATATGCAAAATCCAAAAACACTCTGAAATCTAAATATTTCTAGTCCCAACCATTTTGAATAGAAGATATTCAACTCATACCAACTCACAAAGGGCAAGGATATCTGGAGTTTGATCAATGCCACATGTTTAAAGCCTCATCAAACTCTCGATGCCACACTTTCTTTTTTTTTGTGTGTGGTGCCGGGGTTTGAACGCAGGGGTGTTCTACCTCCGCGCTATGCCCCCGGCCCTATTTTTTTTTATGCTTTATTTTTTAAACTGTGTCTCACGAAGTTGTGGAGGGCCTCACTAGGTAGGTAGGTAGGTAGGTAGGTAGAGAGAGAGAGAGAGAGAGAGAGAGAGAGAGAGAGAGATCGCGCTGAGGTTGTCGATGCCACACTTTCAACGCCTGGCCCTGGCGGAGCTGGTCTTAGTGCTTAGGTGCGCAATGGCTGCCTAGTGATAGTTTTGGAAAGAGTATTATGTAAATTCATCTCACTATGGTTATTATCCAGA
The DNA here is from genome assembly GCA_004027185.1 of Glis glis. NCBI lineage: Eukaryota > Metazoa > Chordata > Mammalia > Rodentia > Gliridae > Glis > Glis glis. The sequence continues at coordinate 1,060 of PVJS01051999.1, forward strand.
CAATTAGGGTTAAAATAAATATGAATCAATTTAAAATCTTCTAATTAGTGTTTTTACTAGGGAATTTGATATAATGAATTATGTATCTACCAAAATGTGTTTTACAAAGGAGATTTTTTTTTAAGGGAAAAATAAGATTTTCCCATTGAAACATGCATGATAAGTGGTATTAAGGGTCTCAGATTAGCTTACAAAAGCAATTTATAAAAGAACAGAGGATGAGTGTTAGGCAGGGAGATTATTCAAGAGAGGCAGGTGAGGGTGTTTTGAAATTTGTTCATTCTAGAACTATTAGGAGTCAAGATTAAGTCATGCAGAAAGACCTACTTTCCCACTGTTGAGTGGCTTAGGGGAGGAGGAGCATATTCTCATGGAACAGGTAAACTCCCATTACACCAGAGGATAGTAGATTTATGGATTTATAGTGTTTCTATGGAAAACTGTATTCAAAGTTCTGAACACGATTTTGGAAGATTGACACTAACCAATATACTATAGATTTTGGATTCATATTTCCCATCTGTTGACAATTTGAGTTACACATTGAACAGCTAAACTGTTTATAACAGGTCTCAAAATAATAGCAGTTCTTGTGAAAGTCCAGTTGGGTTTTCAGATTCCTTATTCTAGTGCCTTCTTTAAAATGAACTTTGCTACCTATTCCATTGACAAATTGACAATAAGTAGAAAATTCCTATCGGTGCATCAGTTTGAGATTCAAGGTAATATTGAATAAGAACATTTATTCTAGCAGGTTTATTCAAGATATTTTCAAAATACCTTCTGTTTATTCATTACAATGGGTAGAAATAATTTTGGTGTAAATTTGGACTTACAAAGGCACATAAATTGCATACAGAATAAAAAAAGCATAAAACACAATAAACCAAAGTAGAACTTATTAAAATGGCAAGTCTTAAGGCCTAAATTATAGTTCCTCACAAATGTATCTTCATGATGATTATTTTACATAGGTCATATGGTAAAGTGTTTCAAGACATATTACCAAAATAATCAAGTTCATAACTAAAGTCTATTTTGAAATAACTATCTAACCACTGATGTAGGCTTTTTACAAAGAAAGTCCATGACAATGGCTAACACATCTGTCTCTGTAGACTTGGATAATTTATCAAATAACAAACACCTAAGCAAGTAGGAGTATAAGTGAAAACCTAGTCATTTTATAGCTCATCTTTAACACTTATAGAACAATTTTACATGTTTATTTATATACCAAAGTTTCTAGGACAATCTTCTACAGTTCATGTGTATTATATTTCCCAACCAGACTGAAAAATTTATCATGGATTCTTTAAAGACAGAGATTCCATTACTGAATCCAACACAGACTGTAATACTCCGCAGGGGAAGTCATCTTTTTGGCCATGAGTCTAATATAGAGCAGGGGAATTATGAATGCTGATTAAAATTAGTAACTTTAAATAGTAGATATCTTTTTAAATAAGAGGTATCCAAACAGAACAATACCTCACACACAGTAGGACTCCAAAAAATATCCAAAGTACTAATTGTCTATAAACCCTCACTTGGACCCCTAGTGATACTCAGGAATAAGAAGTTACCTCTAACTAGAAAAATCCTTGTTTCCCACTCAATCCTGAGTACAGGTATCAGAAAGCATGAGCCACTTCATTGCAAGGCAATTATTACTGGCTTCCATTTTACATGCATGCTCATGAAGGTATGGAAACTGAAGAAGAACCTGTTCAAGTGTTGACTTTGATCACAACATTGAGAGTTCGCTTAATATTACATCTATTAATAGCATAATTGATTCTTCCCTTTGAAAATAATATACTAATTTCATTAGCAAACAGAAATAGTCAATCTCAATATTTTTAAACTGCTAGGTTTGGTTTGGTTTTTGCCGAACTTGGAATTTTACCCAGGGGTGTCTTAGCAATGAATTATATCCCAGTCCTTTTTAATTTTTAAGGTGGGGTCTTGCTAAGTTGCCCAACCTGGCCTCAAACTTCTGATCCTCCTGCCTCAGCCTCCTGAGTTGCTGGAATTACAGGTATGGGCCACCATGCCCAGCTAAAGTGTTCTATAGGGACTTTTTTCCTTCTTTGTGGGGGAGAACAGGATCAAAGAGAAAGCCTCTTCACTGAATTACTTTTTCTTCTTATGGAACAACATAATCCCTGTTTTAAAAACTCGTCCTGATGACATCCACAATTCTGAACACTGGTAGACTGTCCATATGTAAAAATTATGAGTTAAATGAAAAGTATCTATATTATATAATGAGACAGAGCAGTGAATTCCTATGAACATAAAGTATTCATAGAAAACATACTTTTAGAGAAACAACTCTGTCTCGGTCATTTAATTTCCTTGAGGACAAATCAAACCATTTGAACAAACAACAAGCGGGGCTTCCTAGTTTTTACAGGACTAGTCCCCTTTAACCACTATCCTAAATTCCCTTGTTTCTAGCCAACTTCTGGAAAATTCAGTCTCCATCAGGGGTGAAGGCTCCAATATGCACAGGGGACTGGATGTTAACAAATTAGTCCCCTGGGGAAGGGCTATGACAAACTGTGAGATGTGCAGTATCCATAAGCACTTGTTGCTCAACTCCTGCTGACTGTCGCCTGAAGGAGCCCAGGACCCTCACCCTGAACATGTCACACCACTATCAGGCAACAGATAAGGGCCTGCTGACTCAGCCAAGTCACACGTTTGTGCGGCTTGAACACTTACATGTCAGGAGCTGAAAATTTCAGGTATATGACTTCAATTTTCTCCCCTTCTCCCAGAGGGTAAATTGTAATAAATTCTTGAGAAGACATCTCATTCTTGCTAAGGAAAAATGTAACACAAAGAAAATGCTTGATGTTCTAAGAGCTGTGAAATATAAGTACTAGAAGGACTCTAGAGAGTATCTAGTCCAACTCCCTCCTTTCATAAGTAAGAAAATTAAAGCCCAGAGGAGTTAAGTGACTTGCTCATGGGACCTGCACCTGCCTAGTGGCAAAGCCAGGGCTAGAACTAGAGCCTCTTGATATCTATTAAACCACTGTCTTTAGGGTTACATCATGTCTCTTCCACACCTCCTTCATTTTTTCTAGACTTTTTGCTTTGACAGCCTCCAGCCAATTTCAAGTTTGTTTGTTTGTGATTAATTTCCAACAGATAAGGCAGCAAGGGGAGTTAATGTAAAAGCTACATTTGGGCAATGGTAAGTATTGCATGATTAACACTCTCTTCATATATTGACTAACATAGACATTTTATAAAATGACTACTACCCAGAGTTATGAATGCAATAGTTGTACACATTTAAAAGGTATGTTTTACATTTTGAAAATGTTTCTCTTCTGTCTCCTGTAATGTGATACTAATCAGTCTTCACATTTTAGACATAACAGTTTATCAAACTATGTTTACCCAACCCTCCTACAACTTTTGGTTAGTTGTGTTTAATGCCTCTCTAATGCCTATCGCAAAAAGCTACAACTTCCCAATTTAAAAACAACCATAATTATTTTGCTAGACTCGCTTCTTTACAAACTCTTGCAAATTGTCAAGCTCATTATAATTTTTTTCCAGTAGCTTATTTTTCCTGTGATATACTGTTTAAATCCATAATCATTTTGACTAAACTCATAGAGAGGCAATAATTCACCTGACATATAGTAGATGCTGCAGAAAAAGCATCATAAAGCTCAATGATATAAGAATAAAAGTAAAAACTTAAATGTATTAAGGCCCTGAGCCAGGCCCTGTTGTAAGCCCTTTACATGTACTTACTCATGTAATCCTCACAATCTCCATACAAGGTAGATACTTGGGTAATCCCATTTTACAGATGACCAAAATGATATTCAGAGGGATTAGCTGTAGTGCTAGCAGTGAATCCTGACGTTCTTGGCTGCTAACCATAACATATTTCTCATGAGCCTCTTTCAGTGTCAAGGTGAAATTCCAAAGACTTTCCCACATACATACTATAGTTAACCTTGAACTGGGATGGGGTAAAAAGACCTTGAAAACATCACAAGTTTTATCACTTTATCCCTTCCCCCACTTCCCAAAATGATAGTGATTTAAAAAAAAAAGCTATTTACCATGAACATGATGAGGGCCCAAAAGTCTCAAAACAAAAGCCCAACTTCCTTGCTGTGATCTGGGGCATGAGGGGTAACAAGATTGCTTAGGATACTTAACAAACAAAATCCCTGAAACTCTGAGGGCTTTAGGAACCTTGAGCTGAAATGTAATTTTTTTTTTTTTTTTGAGGTAATGGGAATTGAACCCAGGGGCATTCTACCTCAGAGCTACATCCCCAGACTGACTTTATTTCTTATTTGGAAACAGGGTCTAGCTAGTTTGCTGAGAGCCTCACTATCTTGCTGAGGCTGTCCTTGAACCTGAAATCCTCCAGTCTCAGCTTCCCAAGTACTAGGATTACAAGCATCCTGCACCACCACACCCAGCTGAAATGTAATTATTTACATCAATGAGCCCAGGGGCATTCTACCTCTGAGCTACATCCCCAGCCCTTTCTAAAATTTGTTTGTTTGTTTTTGAAAAAGGATCTTGTTATATTGCTGAGAGTCTCAATATGCTACTGAGGCTGTCCTATCTCAGCCTCCCAAGTAGTGGTATTACAGCTGTGCACCATCATGCCCCACCAATCCCTTCATTTTTATAAAGAGGACAGTATCATCCAAATGGTAAATGATTTGTCAAAATAATGTTTTAGTGGCAGATCTCCTAATTTTTGGTTTAGTGTATTTCACCTCTCTCATATATGGAATTTAGAAAAAAGCTTATAATGGATCAGAATTTCAGGCACCACCAGTGCAAAACTCTGCTTGTAAATGGATTATGGGTTTCTAGGAAAAACTGCATTCCAAGTTCCAGGACAGGACCCAAACACCTGCATGCTGCTCTTGACAGTCCCAGTTCTTCCCTTTTTTGTTTGTTTGGGATTTTTTTTTATGGTATTAGAGATTGAACCCAGTGGTATTCTACCTCCAAGCTACAACACCACCTTTTTAATTTTTTATTTTGAAACAGGGTCTCGCTAGGCTGCTGAGAGTCGTGCTATGTTGTTGATACTGTCCTCAAACCTGGGATCCTCCTATCTCAGCCTCCCAAGTACTGAGATTATAGTCATGAGCAACCAAGCCTGACTTCCCTTTTATTTTATTTTTATTTTTGTGTGTGTGGTACTGGAGATTGAACCCAGAGGCATTCTACCTTCGAGCTACACACCCAGACCGATTTCATTTTTTATTGGGAAACAGGGTCTCGCTAGGTTGATGAGACTCTAACTACTTGCTGAGGCTATCCTCGAACCTGTGATCCTCCTGTCTTAGCCTCCCAAGTACTGGGATTACAGGCATGCACCACCACACCTTGCTCTGCCTTCCCTTTTATATAATATCACTTTTATGACAAAACCCACACCTACTCCAAAGTCAGCCTGGAACACTAGATACCAGCATCTATATTTTATGTAAGTAATCTTAGGTCCTGAAAGGGGGCTTGCTTTCTTTTCTTTTTTTCCCCCAAGTAAACAGATATGTTGTTATTGATGTTGGGGATCTAGATTAGGCAAGAGTAGGATTAAGAACCTTGGATATTAGCAACCATTAAAGTTATGTTTAATACAGATTCTGACTGTAAGAAGTCAAGCATACCTGGACTGTCAAAGAGAGTTCATGGTTTCCCTAGCCTCCTTCCTCTGCACCCTTCATTGTGAGTTCTAGACTTTGTAAGGGCTGTATGATATGTCTTCCTACAGGGACTGGCAGCCCCTTATCACCAGGCATTATTCAGTTCATGAAAAATGCTCCATATGGCATGACTAAAGATTCAGACACTTGCATATTTTATTTTATAGTATTAAATTTTTACAATCCAATCCCTAATGACATTTTATCATCTGCAATGAATCACTATATATGAGTCATAATAAACTATAATATTATCAAGTCTATGAATAAAATGATCAGCAACGTGGCCAACATTTATTAGTGTATCAAATCAAAGTAAATCCAAGTTATGAAAAGAAAAACAATTTAGGCCAATGATGAATGGAATGTCTGAAGCATTCCTAACCTTAATTGAAGAGTACCATCATGTAACACCCCCAATTTAGTAATGATAGCATAGACCCTAAAGCTGAAGATAATTCTACTGAATTATTAAAGCGACAATGTGAGAACTACTTGAATGTTGTGAAGCCAGCAAATACATAAATTGTTGTTCTTAGCCACTCAGGCCTGATCCCCTTACTTTGAAAGAACCGGTTATTTCTTAATCTTGGCCATGAAAATGACCTCCCAACTAGCAGTATATGAAGTCTTACATCTATGTATCTTAAAATGTGTTCTCTCTCTTTCTCCCTCCCTCCTTCCCTCCCTACTTGCAGCTAGGTACAAAGTTTGGCCATGAAATAGTTACTTAATTCTCCAAAAACACCTAGTCCACTGGTGTTATGTTTCAGATTCTTCCTCTCTCTTCAGTGCAGGAAGGGCACTACAAAATCATTTAACACTTTGAAGGAGTAATTATCTCCCAGTATGCTGAAGGTATGAAGGCAACTTCCCAAAGTGATAAATTCCATGGATATTTATGCCCTTGGATAACCCTATAATAACCTCTATTTTATCTTCTAAGAATGAAAGTCTGTTATCTACTTTAGAATTAAGCAAGGTAGGGAGTTACCCCTTATTAGAAGTAGGGGAAAAAATCAGAATATAGAGCATTCTTAAAGTATCTTAATATTTCAAAGGAGTCAGGTAAGGTGCTGAGTTTTCCAAATGGTTGGCATCATGGGTATGAAAAATCCAAATAGATCCTCGGTTTAAAAGCATGGTAATCATTCGGTTTAAAAGTTGGTAATACTGGATTTTTAAAAATTAACTTAAATGAATTTCAAAATTTTAGGTTACTTTGCCAATTTGTATAGATCAGAAAGAAAACTGCAACTGTAATTTAATACAGACTTAATCTAAATATTCAAGGTCATATAGTTGCTAAAGTTTTATTAAACTGAATTTGGTTTCTTTAAATTCATACTATGTCAGAGCTATTCACAGAATTTGATAGGTTTATTCGCCTTGTAAATGCAGCAGTAAAAAATGTGATTTTCTTTCCAGTTGAATACTACCTTCCTCTACTCCCCCCCTTCTCTTACACTTTCCATCACTTCTCTCTGCTCCCCTTTCTCCCTCCAAAAAGAGGATAGCTAAGAATTAAGATAGTAAGATACTTAATTCCCCCCAATTTAGATTTTTCAGTATAATATATAATACACCAAATGCAGCACTTTCTCCTTATATAACACAGTAGGGGGTAGAGTGGGCATGTACTTTGGTCAAAACCTATTTCATGTTCTTTTCACTGTAAAAGATCACCAGTTTAAAAGCTTCCTCTCTTTTAAAAACAACAACAGAATGTATTTCTAATTGGAAGCCTGCTTTTACATGAATCAGGTAAAACTATTTGCACAACCAACCCTGGGTGTGTATACATATACAATTAATGAGACCAGGTTTTTCTATTTCTAATGCAACAGAGGTAATAAATTTGCTTTTACTTTTTAATCTTGGCATCAAATCAAATAAGCAAGAGTTAAACTCTGCTGTAACATACTGTTACATAATAAAAGTTTCCTGTTGCCATTTACAAGTACCTTCAAACATCCTGGTGTTACTGGACACAAATTAAACCTCTAAATTAGAAAGTTCACTGATTATGGCCGTGCCTGAAAAACAATGTAGCAACAAAACGACACCTTTCATTTCCTTTCCCTTGAGTCCTTAGCTAAAAGGCTCTCCTACTTTTCAATGCCCTTGAATCCACACAAAGTAAGGGTTGGAAGACAGCTGATTAGTTGGACAATTGACTTACTATTTTACTGAATCTGATACAAAATAACCAGGTGCAGAGAGGCTTTATAGTAAATGCAACCTCCAAAGCAAACTGTGTCAAAGGAAAGCACACATACTGTGCTTTTCAACACCCAGGAACACTTATTTCAGACATGGTTGTTCTCATTTTTATGTTGCTATTTTCCACAACTGTTTCTCAGACACCAGAAATGAAGATACTTCTATCGCAATATACTCCAAGCAAAAAGAGAAGCCAAAGCCGAAATTCTACTTTCCCTTAAAAAAAAACTAAGCCCCCAAACTAAACAAGCACCTCCCATCAAAATTTTGCTTTTCTGTATTAAGAAAATTTGACCAAAAATGCATACTAACCATTACTGATTTTAAACATAATTACCATTCTTTAAAAGTTGTAGGGCTGCGTCAAACTCAGTAAAAAGAAAGAACTGCGACCTCTACTAATAAATTACATCTTGAAATATACATGATTGTGGTGTCCCCGTGTTGCTTCTAATGGTAACTGACACGCCCCGAATTTAACTGTACCAGACAGTTCTATCTGTCCCATCGCTGACCAAACACTGCTTCTCTGTCTCTATTCATTATGTATTATACGAGGTCTAAACACAGTCCAGTAGGACAAGGAAAAAAATTACAATTCTTATGACAGCAAAGTGATGCATTCAAGACCTCTTTTGCAGTACATCCCCGTCCATGATCACTATTTTTTAATAGAACGCAAATATGTTGGCTGCAAGCTCATTACTCTAAGAACCTTCCGCTGCCTGTTTCTGCAGGTTTTCAGAAACCCCTAGTTAAAAAAAAAAAATCACTATCCAAACCTTGAAAATACCAAACTTGCGAAAAGCCTTGTACAATGATCAATAACCTTGGCTACACCGTCATCGGCCCCAAATTCACGATCCTGGAGACCAATGCAGCAAAAACCCAGGCGAACGGCTAGCTGGAGCCCAAAGAAACTACTGCGCTTCCCCTCCGCCGCTCTCTCTGCCGCATGGAGAGAAGCAATGGGAGAGGAGCAGAACAAGGCTCACCAGCTGCGAAGATGCTCCAGTGACCTCTGGCTGCGCGGCGAGAGCTGGGCCGGGAAGGCGCTAGTGCAGCCGCGGAGGGCTGTGTGGACTCTGCCCCTGGTGCATTCCTCGCATTCCTGCACAATCTGTCGCCTGCCCAGGAGCTGGCAGCGCGCGCCCCCCCCCCGACACACACACCTGACTATTGCTGCGCCCCGGGCGGCCACGGCCGCCGCGGCGCCACCAGTGCCTGCGCCCGCGGTTTGTCGCACTCGGCCAACACACAGCCAAATCCCGGCCCCGCCGCTCGCCCCCTCACTTCCCGGTTAGGGGGAAAGCGGAGAGGGCCGGGCAGCCCCAGCGGCGGGCAGGGACGCCCGATCCGCCAAGGGGGTGCTGCAGCTCGGCTTCAACTCCTGGCAGGGAGAGGAGGAAGCGGCGGCGCTGGAGGGCAGCTCGGAGGCTCCGGGCTGAGAAACCAGGAGGGGTGGAGCGCGAGGATAAGCCGCGAGGAGAGAGGGGCGCAGTAGACGGAAGGGAGTGGGCAAGACCGACAGGAGTGAGGGGCTTGGGGGGCAAAGCGATCGGTGCGGCCAGCTGGGGCGTGGAAGGAAAAGGAGGGGGCCAGGATGCCGGCGCTGGGGCTGCAAGGACAGACGGCCCCGAGGGCTGGGGAAAGCGGGCGCCCCAGGGTGTTGGGGGCGCGGGGCGGTGTGCCAGGCCGGCCGTAGTGGGGAAGCCGCCGGGCAGGCGTCCAAAAGAGCTCCGCACAGCGCTGAAGTTCGGGGCCGGGAGCTCTGATTCGGAAAAGGCCAACGTGGGGAGGGGTCGTGCGCAGCGCGTAGAGGAGACCCGAGAAGAGTAATCGCCGGGAAAAGCAAATGGAGGGTGAAACTTGTGCGCCTGCCGGGGGGAGGGGAGCAGGCAGGCGAGTGCGGGCAGGAGCACGAGGTGGGGCAGGAAAGCCGCGGCGGCCGCGGGGCGGTGGGGACCGAGTAACGGGAGGGAGGCGCCGGGCCCCTCGGCGGGCAGGTCCCGCTCGGCGCGAAGGGGCGAGGGCTGGGGGTCTCGAGCGCAGGAGTCTCCGCGCCCTCCCGCCAGCCGCACACTTACTTTCCAGCTTAGGCAGCGGCCGTCGTCGCTCCAGGGATCAGGGACATCCGCGCCGAAGGGTCGCCGTTGCGGCACCCGAAAAAATTAAAAAAGTGCGGCGGCCGAGCGGCTGCCCGCCCCTCCCTCCCCCACCCGCCCCCTCCCCCGGAGACGCTCTCCCACCACCCCCGGCGGCGGCGGCCAGCTCGCCCCTCTACCCCGTGCCCATGGTGCCGCCTCCGCGGCCGGCGTCGACGCGGACTCAGCCCCGGAGCCCCCTCTACTGCCCAGAGGCCGCAGCCGCCGCCCGCCCAGCCGCCAGCCCGCCTGCCCGGCCAGCCCCAGGCTCCCGGGAACGTCAGCACGCCGCCGTCTCCGGACAGGCTCCCCGCCAGCCCCATTGGTCGGAAGCAGAAGGCTGGCCCTCCCCATTGGCCCGGCCCTCATATTGAACGGGCCAATGGGAGTTGCGGTTTCAGGTCGCCATAGAGACCGATGCTGTTAAGAGCAAGAGGGCTTGGAGAAGGTGGGGAGTGCAGATGAAGGTGTCTCTGGCCTCTGGCGCGGGAGGCGGTGGGGGACGGGAATACTAGGGGATTCCCGAGCGCAGACTCCGAAATCTGGGGCAGGTTTTGATTTGCCTTACTGTCAACCCAAATGTACATGATAGGGTTTGTCCCTGGCATCACAGGCAGGAACAGCTGAGCCCCTAGACAGGTACTTGACGGTAAGAGCCCAGGAGTGGGCATTTCACTTTTCCAGCATCTGGGGAGCCCGGCAGGCTTTGCCCTTTGACCTTTGACATCTGTGCAGCTTCTGCCTCTTCAGGTGAGTTTGCATCCCATTCTTTAAATCTCTGCTTCCTCCTGATGTCACCGAGCCACAAGAATCCAACTTAGGCTTGTTCTTCCCAACCACTCCCCCTTCTCTGAGGCAGATGTTGCCTCCAGTTTGGGGGTCTTCAAACCTATATTCCTAAAAAGAGACTCAATGAAGATTTATTTTGTATATTTTGGTAAGGAAATAAGCCGATGGGTTGTATGATAAATGCTATAGGTTCAACACATAACATAGGGTGTTTTCTTCTTACCAAAGCAAACCTCTAATCTCCCCCATTGGTATTTATTAAACACCCTAGTGTTATTTAACAATATTATTTATTAAACACCCTGAGCTTGACAGGTGCATGGTGTTTCCCTTAAAAGGTTACAGGCTGGACAAGGATATAGGTGAGTCAGTTCATCATGCTTTCTGATATTCATGAGAGAAAAAAGGAAGTAGATTACAGTCGGTGGGTTGTTTTCTGACTACATTCCAGGCTATCTCTAAATCTGGTAAAGAAATAAACAGAGGCATGGAATCAGTATACACAAAAATCTTGAGCTTTAATAATGAGTGCTCTACTTTCATTTAAAGTCACTCCGTGCTTGTTTTCAATACCAATTGTTTTTGTTCGACGACTTTCATATGTAGATATCGCCTATTAAAGTGGTACTTCATGAATATATTAAGCCTTTAAACATGATATCACTCTAACATATAGCTACGGATATTCTTATGTTCCTTCTTATGGCGATTTTGCTATTTTATGCTAATCTCTTTAGTTAAAAAAGAAACCATGTTTATGTTACTGCCCCTCAAATTAGAGGGACCATATTGTGTGAAAAAGCTGATGTGATTTTGGAAATTACAAATATTTTATTTAGGGAAACATTAATGTGTGTGCAAGCTACATATGTCTACCTACTGTTCTGAATTTTAAGTTGGATGATATGCTTTGCTATTGGTTTTTATCTTACTGTAACTGGTGATTACAAAAATATTACCTAAGGAATGTTAATATGGTACCTTGATTGGAAAAAATGTTTTCCCACAGTTTGTAGTAAAATTTGAATTTATTTGACAATGTTGTAGAGGGTTGGACTTTGAAACAAGTGAACATATGAATATTCCCCCTAAATATTTTCATAGTTAGGAAAGGAACAGCGAGGGGCAAGAAGTGCTGTCTTATGCCTTGCAATCATGGAAATACTCTGCTTTTGACTTCTTTGGGCTTTTTAAGTGTGTGTTTCCTTATAGGAGAATGGAAAACAGTAAAACACAAATCTTTATGAATAAGACTTTTTAATGTGTTGTCAAGACACCAATGATTTGGTTTTAGAAAAAATTCAATAACAATAAATGAAATTGGGCATGGTGGCTCATGCTTATAATCCCAGTTATTTGGGAGGCTAAAATAGGAGGATCTCAGGTTCGAGACCAGCCTTAGCAATTTAGTGAGACCCTGTTTCAAAATAAAAAAATATGAAATTAATGACTGATTTTTCTAGCTCTGTGAAAAATGATGTTGGTATTTTGATAGGGATAGCATTGACTCTGTAGGTCATTTTTGGCAGGATGGCCATTTTGATAATATTTATTCTGCCTATCCAAGAGCAGGGAAGATCTTTCCATCTTCTAAGATCTTCTTCAATTTCTTTCTTCAGTGTTCTATAGTTTTCATTGTAGAGGTTTTTTACCTCTTTGGTTAAGTTTATTCCTAGGTATTTGATTGGTTTTGAAGTTATTGTGAATGGGATTGTTTTCTGGATTTCTTTCTCAGTGGATTCATGGTTGGCATATATGAAAGCTACTGACTTTTTTAGGTTGATCTTGTATCCTGCTACTTTGCTGAATTTGTTAATTAGCTCTAGTAGACTTTTGGTTGAGTT
>PVJS01052000.1:0-13774 GCA_004027185.1 Glis glis
TTGTTGTTGTTGTTCTTCTTCTTCTTCTTCTTCTTCTTCTTCTTCTTCTTCTTCTTCTTCCTCCTCCTCCTCCTCCTCCTCCTCCTCCTCTTCCTCTTCTTCCTCCTTCTCCTCCTCCTTCTCTTCCTCCTTCCCCTCTTCCTCCTCCTCCTTCTCTTCTCCTCCTTCTTCTTTTTGGTGGCACAGGGGACTGAACCCAGGGGCATTCTACCTCTGAGCTACAACCCCAGTCCTATTTTTTTTTTTACTCTGAAACAGGGTCTCACTAGGTTGTGGAGGGCCTTGCTAAGTTGCTGAGGCTGGCTTCAAACCTGTGATCCTCCTGTCTTAGCCTCCCAGTACTGGGATTCTAGGCATGCACCACCATGCCCAGCTGGTGTTTCTTTTAATCAGGCATGGTAAGATATACTAAGAAATGATTTCCATAGAGCAAAAGTTTATACACTGGGCCCTCCATATCAGTATCAGTGGTTTTTTGTTTGTTTGTGGTACTGGGGATTGAACGGAGGGATGTTCTACCTCTGAGCCACATCCCCAGACCTTTTTACTTTTTACTTTGAAACAGGGTCTTGCTAGGATGCTGAGAGTCTCGCTACTTGCTGAGGCTGGCCTCAAACCTGCGATCCTCCTGTTTTAGCCTCCCAAGAACTGGGATTATAGGCCTGTGCCACAACTCCCCACTCTGTGGGTTTTTCATCCATGGATTCAACCAACCACACATAGATATTAGGAGACAAAATTATGTCTGTACTGAACATATCCAGACTTTTTTTCTTGTCATTATTCCCTAAACAATACAGCATAGCAACTATATATGGCATTTACATTGTATTTAGTATAAGTAACCTAGAAATGATATTGAATATATGGGGGGATGTACATAGGTTACATATAATTTTTATTAAGGATCGAGTATGTGCAGATTTTGGTGTCCTGGGTGTGTGTATCTTGGAACCAATTCCCCAGAGATACCAGTGATGACTGTACTCACTGATCCCTAGAAACGGAAGCCACAGCCACCCACCAAGGGCCACTTGGGGAGCCACCAGGGTGTGGCCCCCAAAAGCAGGGAGGGGACAGGGTGGAGGGAGGTCCAGAGGCTTTTCCGGGTTCTCCAGGGAAGTTATAGGTGAGGCAGGGGAAGCAGGCTGAGTAGCTTAGGACGGGCTAGTTGGAAGAATCAGGCGGGCTCTGCACTGCAGGGGTGGTCTCTGGTTGTCTGGTACCTGGCCCTGGGATGATTTACAACAGAGGGAACATTGGTTTGGTTGTGAGAGTCTGATAAAGGAGTTAGAGATGTGGACTCTGGGTGTGTTGGGTGTATTGGTTAATATATCAAAAGTGTGTTTGGCCAGGCATGGTGGAGCATGCTTGTAATCCCAGTACTTGGGAGGCTGAGACAGGAGGGTCGCAGGTTCGCAGCCAGCCTCAGCTACTTAGTGAGACCCTGTTTCAAAGAAAAAAAAAAGTGTGTTTGTAGGGTAGTCATTAGATATCTGTAGGAATTTGTTAGCCCTGGGAGCTTCAGTCTTTCCAGGGCAAAGGCCCCCTGTATTGGTCAGGGTTTACCAGAGTAAAAGAACTCAGAACAGGTATGTGGTAAAAGCGGATTTATCAAATCAGCTTAACAATTGAAACCAGTGTGTAGTCCCAAGTTTCCAATTGCACGTGGAGAGCTGGAGGAACTAGCAGCTGGTTGAGCAGTCCAAGAGCTGGAGTCTCAGAATCAGAGCGACCACTAATTCAGTCCCAGTCCAAGATGGAAAGGCCAGGAAACTCTCCAGAGAAATGATGGTGAAGGTCTAAAAGAGCTGAAGGCTCATATCTCAGATGAGAGCAGACGCGCTTTCTTCAGGAAGAACCACATACTCCTTCACGTGGCTTTCTCCTTCTTTTATTCAGGTCCTGCGCCTGTCAGAACCGTGCTGCCCACATCCAGGGCAGGACTTCCCCTTCAATCTGCCATTATATAGACCAATCATCTCATCAACACACCCAAAGTCACATCATCTTAGGTGTTTCATGATCCAGTCAAGTTGACAATCCAGACTAACCATCATACCCTCAAAAACAAAACATTAAGAATATAGTAAATAAGAGAATGTAGTAAATTCAGTAGAAAATTGGGTTCTTTGAGAGTCTATGAAAAAGGAACCAGCTTTAACCTGGGGTGTCAGGGCTGGCTTCATTTAAGAACTGGTGAATGAAGCAAGGACTACGGACTGTAAGAAGAAATGAATTAGATGGAGCAAGGACTCCTACTCCATGCAGAGGAAGTGGCACGCACACAGGTCCTGGGGCGTTAGGAGGCCATGCATGACTGAGGTACAGAAAGCAGGGACCAGAGGGGAAGGTGGCACAGTTGGGAGACCAGCAGGGGTAGGCCCTGCAGGGACTGGTGGGCAGTGTTAACCTGAGAGTGGTGGCTGGCCACTGAAGGGTTTTTAGCCGGAGGTGAGCAAGAATCCAATTGGCTTGTCCAGGCTCCAACATCTCACCTGGGTATGAGCAGATCTCTTCTCTGGGAAAAAGTATCCTATTGCCATCCCTCCATCTACTAAAATGACCGCTATTGTCATATTCCTGAGCTGTCACTGGACAGACAGCTGCCCAGCCCTACCGGCATTCGGCTTCTAGGGCAGCCAGGACTTTCCCTGCCCCTCGCCCTCCAGCTCTGATCTTCCTCTGGCAGCCCACGTGGCTGCAGTCCTGGCTAAGGGAGGGGGTTCTGGTGCGGTTCACCTTATTCAAACTTGCAGAAGGTTGACTGACCTGCTGAAAGGTGGCTGTGTTGCCAGGAAGCACTCTCCTCCTGAGACCGCGCAGCCAGCCAATGAGAGATTGCTACACGGAGGAGCGTATGCACTGGAAGAGGCTAGCTTTTCCCCGTTAAAAATACATGAAGAACAAGTCAGCAAGGCTTTCATGCAATTAGAGGTAAAGCCTAATTTGGAGCCATTAGGTGTAAGGCAAATAGCTCCACGTGTCCCATCATGAAGTTGGGGGAGTATAAGTCCCACGGCAATCTCGACCACACCAGGAGACGTCGTGTGCATGCATGAATATATATCACTTTGAATCTTACTACCATGTATAATCATATTGCACCAATAAAATCCTAAGAAAAATAAATAAAAGTAAAATGCAGAAAGAACTTGATCTTCTCCATCTGCTTCCGTTGCCTTCCCAACCTGAATTGTTTAACTCTTTTCTGGGTTCTTCTGGATTACTTCCTTTGGTCTAAGCTTTGAAGGAAAAGAAAGGGTGTGCATGGGGGGGCGGGGCACGGGGAAGGCTCCAGGAGCAGGCTGCAGGGAGGTGGTGGGCTGCAGAGGTGGCACATTAACATAGACAGGGAGCACAGGAGGGCAGAGGACAGCATCTTCCCCTCTGCAGCTTGGCAGTCCCAGCTGCAGCTCCACCAGGCTGCTTGTGCTCCTGAGGCCCGAGTAGCTTGGGAGAGCTTGCTGGACTGTTCCTGAGGTGTTAAATATTGGGACGTTTATTCCTGAGCCACGCAGCGAAAGGGAGACAGAACACTTGCATTTGGATCTCTGTTCAGCCACATCCCAGCTGTGTGGTTTGGTGCAAAACAACTCAGATGCTTTCTCTCCCTGCCTTAGAAAGGGAAGACTGACCTAGACAATGTGGTTTGCAGGGGCGGGGGCAGGTTCCTGCGCAGCAGAGGGCCACCACCTTCGCAGGACAAGTGAAGGTTTCTAAGGGGATGCCACAGGCCCCAGCTTCCTCTGGACGTCTCTAAAGCCTTAGACTGCTGCAAAGTCTGAGCTTCAGCTTCCTTAAAAGCTCTGGCTTGAGGCGTTCAATGTTCTCATTAAAATGCAAATGCATTCTCCACACAGCTGCCCCAGTTGTTTTCTTTGTGTTGTCATTTATTTCCTTTCTCTCCTTAGAAAGTTTGACAATAATGAAGTCCAAACTCCTTTACCAGCATCGCAAAGCCGTGTCCATCCACACTCGGGTCTCGCTGGACAGGACCTTGGCAATCCCACCAGCAGTGTGGGGTGCGGCCAAGGGGGCAGACTGCCTGCCTAGTCTCAGCTCCTCGCCCTGGTAAACCTCGAGGTTACTGGATCTCTAGGGCCTTCTTTCCTCCTCTGTAAAGCAGGAGCAATGAGGGCACTACTCCATCACTATGATTATCAGCTGTCATCACTAAGCAAATTCTGTTTCCCCAACAGGCCTATTTCATCCCCACTTTGTGTCTTGCTCGTTCTTTCCCTCTATAGAGCAACTTCTTGCCTTTCTTCCTCCTGGAATCCTTCTTCAAGGTGCTATTCAAATGTCACTGAAACCATAGAGACTCTAACTTTTGGGAAAATCGCTCCTGTTCCCTCTTGACCCCTCCCTGTGCCTCTCCTGAGAACATATTTTATTTTGTTCTATCTAACAAGGATCCATGCATACTCACCCCCATACACCACCCTCGGTCCCAGTCACTAGCTGTGAGTTCTAAGCGGGGAGCAGGGTGCCCTCCTTCCCGAATAATTCAGTCCATTCACTAAACAGTTGATAAACAGGCAAATGGATGAATGGATGGATGAATGGATGAATACATGAATGAATACAGGCGTGGAAGGCTACTCCAATGGCATGCTCCCTCATCATTACAGACTGGTTCTATCAAAGAGCGGGGCTCTAAGAAATATGTAGTTGATGCCATTGGAGAATAAAGTCGGAGATTTAAGAGGCAGCAATGGAGGGACAGGCCCATGTCTGTGGGACCATCATGAGGTGTAGGGGTCCCCAAACAAGTACTTCTTCCCTTAAAAACAAACTCTGTGGCCTCGGTTTGAGTGGATAAGATGATGAACAGATGGACATGAAATTTGGAGGAAGCAAAGCTCATGGCCAGCTTGCTGGGTTTTGCAAGTAAAACTCCCATTGGTGACAGTAGCTCTTGGAGGAGAGAATCATTTCTAGCAAACATTCACGAAGAGGTGGAAGGCTGGGAGGGAGAATACACTCACTGTGTAGCCTATAGAAGACCCAATTAAGCCGGGCATGGTGGTACACACCTGTATTCCCAGTACTTGGGAGGCTGAGACAGGAGGATCACAAGTTCAAGACCAGCCTCAGCAACTTAGCGAAACTCTCATCAATTTAGTGAAACCCTTTCAAAATTAAAAAATAAGAAGTGTTGGTGTGTGTGGGGGGCATGGGGGAGTAGCTCAGAGGTAGAATGCCCCTGGGTCCAATCCCCAGTACAAAAAACAAAACAAACAAAACCCAGTTATGCAAAACTGGGTTCAGCAATCCCTAACTGGATTTACATTTGTTCCATGGTATTCCACTTACTTGAAAGATGATCACCAGATTCTCAAGTTTAAATTTATTTCACTTAACTAATCACAAGTTTGGGTAGAGTACAATAGTGCGACTGTGGGGGTGAACAGTGTAACCTTAATACTGACGAGGATCGGCGTTTCCTGTAACGGTCCAGCCTGGTTACCCTGGTGCCCAGCTCCCTTCAGAGCCAGTCCCAGGGCAGCAGGGAGAGGCCATTGCAGAGGAAGCTCTGCGGAACCTCCTGGGAGACCGCCGCATCCCCAGGGCTTCTGGGGAATGGCCATCGAGCACATCGCCCAGGTGTCGCTTTTGACATTTTCTCTCTTCTGCCCTGCCCCGGTTCCCGAGGTTGAACTCGGCGATCGCTTCGGGTTCTATTTGTTATCCTCTGTTTCAGAATCTGCTCATTTAGATTCTTACCCAGACGCATCCTCTTGTCCAGGTCCCTGAGCTGCCATGATTGATTTAGGACGGCTTCCTTGGCTCTGTTCGAGCCTCGTGCTGAGCGGCTGCCTGCACAGGCTTCTGTCTTCCCAGATCCTGGAACCTGGAGCCAACAGGGCCAGGCCCGGTGCTCAGCCTGGGGTATCAGGAGGCCCAGCCCCCAGCCCAGCCCCGTAACTGCCTAGGAATGGCGTCTCTCTCTCCCTTCCTTCAGCAGGGGCTAGTTGCTGTAGAAAAAAGAATGTTGCAATCTCATAATGTGGCAAACACATACTGTTTCCTTTAATACTCCAACACCCTTGTCAGGGTAGGAAATATTATCAAGTGGTTTTGCCAGATGTCAACCCCAGGTAACTTAGCACAGGTCACCCGCGTCTATTCACGACCCTCTCTGAGCCTCAGTTTCCCCATCAGCAAGGTGATGAGATTCTATTACTTCGAACCACATGAAATTGTCTACAGTCAGCCATTTTTAAAATCTAAAAATGGCAAGATAATATAGCTTGACATGCAATGTTCCCAATAGATTAGTTTTAAAGATAGAAGACTGTAAAATGCATGGCACATAATAATCTTAAAAAGCATTAGCTGTTAGCATTATAACATATGCTTAATTTTCCTGTCTTACCTTCTCTCATGGAAAAATTCCTGAAAAGTGTGAGTTCAGTGCTCCATTGTGGGTACTTGATGGGAGCTATGAGGACCTAATGCCACAGCCCAAAGATCAGGATACCCTGATAACATAGAGTATCTTGGCCTCTGGCAAAGGTTTGGCCCGTTTCTTGTTCATGAAAGAGACCCATTCTTTGACTTGGCTTGTTATCTTTGGGTTGAGGAGACACAGCTGACCCCTAGCACATGTAATGTCTGCTGGAGGAGCAGAGGTGAGAGGGGCGGGAGGGAGCTCTGGACGGGAAAGAAGCCTTCTGAACAGCCACAGGTCCTGTGGGTTGAGTGCAGGGTTGGGACCAGTCCACTCTCTGGATGATTAAAGAAAGTTTTGTGTGAAGACAGCCTGAGCCAGGTGTGGTGGTGCACATCTGTAATCCTAGTATTTGGGAGGCTGAGACAGAAGGATTGCAGGTTTGAGGCCAACCTCAGCAACTTAGACTCTGTTTCAAA
This sequence comes from Glis glis, assembly GCA_004027185.1. Taxonomy (NCBI): domain Eukaryota; kingdom Metazoa; phylum Chordata; class Mammalia; order Rodentia; family Gliridae; genus Glis; species Glis glis. The sequence goes on from PVJS01052000.1 coordinate 6,877, forward strand.
ATAAAAAATACAGTAGGGCTGTGAGTATAGCTCAGAGGTAGAATGCCCCTGGGTTCAATCCCCAGTACAAACAAACAAACAAACAGACAGACGAACAAATCCCAAAACCTCAGCCTGGTTGGGAGGTTGAGACAACACACATTTCTATCCTCCTGGCCAGTTTCCATCTTTCATACACACCCAAGTTCAAAGGTCCCCTGTTATCTGAAATCTCCAGCCCTGCTACACAAAACCAATCGCAATCTCTCTCCAGCCCTTGCTTCTAGTTTACACATTTATCTCAGACCATTGCATTACGATGTGTACAGATGATTTTCCCATGAGACTGCATGTGAACAGTCCCTGAATCGGGTTCCCTTTGTCTCCTGGGTGCCCAATACAGTGCTTGTCACAAAGACGATGTTCAGTAAATGCGTGTCAATAACCATCACACGATATTATTGAAGGCTTATTGTTCGGATTGAATTCATACAAAATCCTGTGAGGTGCCTACGATTATGAGTTCTGTTTCATGGGAGAGGAAGCAGACGTACAGAGAATCATTAACCAGCTCGGAGCTCCACTGCCAGTAGGTTAAAGGCAGGTTCAAATCCAGGCAGCAGCGCTGCGCCTGCCCGCCAGCTGCCTCCTTCCTTTTCATAGATGGATGATTGTTGGCTTCAGCCATCATGAAGATTAATGAAGCACAGTTCAGGAGAAAGAAATTCACCCGCCATTTATCTTCTTGCCTTTTGATTGCTATTGTTAAGAGACCCCGATCCTACTTCGTCTGGTGGATGCTAGCGAGACAGACCCGGGTAAATGAGAGATTTCAGAGCCGAGGTCAGGAAATAAATACCGGATAGGGCCTCTGAAGAGACTCATTCGCCCTGAACACTCTAATTGGCGCGGCAGCCAGGATGGCTGGGCGCCTTGGGGCGGGCAGGCTGGGGGAGGGCGGCTGTGAGGTCCACGCCCGGTCCTCTGAAGCGGGGCTGCGGCGTCGCGGGCAGCATCAGTATCCTGCCTCTCTGCCGTCAGGAAAAGATGCAGAAGCGTCATGACATTAAAGCCTTGTCCCTGGGTCTCATTAGGACCGAGCCAGGGAATGCACGTAATGGATGGCTGCGTCTCTATGAATGCGTAATGTGCAGGTCGCTGGCACCGCGCGCCTTAGCTGCACAGACATGCTGTGATTAAGACGCGGAGCCCGGCCTCGGGCCGAGGGGGCGCGGGCTGGAATGAGGTGTCCGCGTTCATTCATAGCATTCCTCGCAGCCTCGGGGCCCAGAGGACCGTGACTCACACCTGATTCCGTCCAGCCCCGTGTGCGTTGACTCGGGATCCATCGCGCTGACGCCGAGCCAGCCAAGGCCGGGCAGCCCGCGCCAGAAGCAGCCGCTGCCAGAGACTGCGCCTCCAGCCCCTGCGGGAACACTTGTTTTCTCCTCTTCTTCCTTCCAGTCGAGGACAGGCTGCAAGGGCTGGCCTTGCAGAGGCCCTCAGAAATCAATTCTAATCACATCGGCCATAAAGGAAATTATTTTCTTTAGGTTGGTTGCTATTTTAAAATTCAGGTACTGCCAGCCCTGTGTCAGTGAATTCCCAGGGACTGGGAGGTGAATAAAAACCAGGCCGAAACTCGCAAAGTGCCTGGAACTTTCCGGAGTAGTCCTACGCCTGTTATATAATCGAATCCTTACAGCCTTTCTCTGAAAACCTCAGCCTAGGTGGTACTATCCTCATTTGGAAAATGAAGAAACAGAGGCCCAGGGAGGTTGAGTAACTTGCCTAAGGCCACACAGCTAGACAGAAACTCAGAATTCTACCTACTACAAGACATAATCTCTACCTACTACAAGACATAATCGCTACCTACTACTGAATTTGTTCTGAGGCACGTTTTGCTTTGGAACAGAAGCATATTTTAAGATTTATTTTTTGGTCATCGAATATATAGTACACTTGAAGACAGGAAATATAGGAGATGAGAATATACAGATAGTGGTTCTGGACCCCAAAATGGAAATTAAGCCCCACTCAAGGTCTAACTGCAGTGTTAATACAAAATTTCTGGAAATTAGACACTTGAAATATTACTTTGTTATTTCTAAGCATTATCTGAGCTATTATTTACTTAATATTTTTCTATGTTGAAACTTTTAAGCCTGAATAAAAAAATGGTTTATATCAATGTCTCAACTTGATAATTTTATCACTTAAATAGGAAGTAATTCAAATCATAAATTCAATCAAATATAAAATTCAATAAAATAAATATAAAAACAAAATAATTTTGTTTTTTGAACTATACTTTTATTGGTGCATTGTAATCTCACATCATAATGAAGTTCAGAGTGATAAGGACACATAGGCATGCAGAGATTTTCATGTTAGATCCTGCAGCCTTCAGAAAGCTCAGAGCCCAAGGCCACAAAAAAGGGTTTTTAAGTATTAGAAAGGTATTAAAGATGTAGTAGTCCACAACCAAAAGTTTCTCATGTAACTAGGAGAATTGTAAAAGAAATAAATTTCAGACTATATAATCTAATATTACTATATTAAGTAATATTATTTTATTACTATATAACTTAATCTACACCTTGCCTCTCCCTCAAAAAAAGAAACCATTTTCAATAGTGCTTTGGAAATTTTGCATTACTCTCTAGTTTAACCTTGGGTTGGGGGTGGGGATTAAGGAAAGTTTCATCAAGGAAATAAATCAAGTAAAACTTTTAAGAGAATCAAAATGGTGGAGAAGAGGCATGATGTGGATGCAGATGGACCTGAGAAGTTAAGTAGATCGTCTGGTTGCAAGGTTTAAAGAACCAGAACTGAAAATCCAGGGAGGGTGGGACTGGAGAGTAATGGGGTAGAACAATTAAAAAGAAATCAGAAGAAGACCCCAACTATGGGACGTTAATCCGCTTCCTACCACTTGAGCAGGGGAGACTCATGATGGAAAAATGTTGACAGATAATATGCTGTGATGTTTTTATGGATGGAGTCCCTTCCCTTATACTTAGTTGGCAACTTATATAAATTAACTGATTGATTTTTTTGATTGAACATCCCCGTCATTCAGTCAATAGTATTCTATTCCTAAGAGCTGGTTCCTATCAGAAGCAGACATTAATTCCCTTAAGGGACCTACACTAAACTTCCTGGCATAAAAAGACAAGCGTGGAAAGAGATAACTGGTCATGTGAGGACATCGAGAAGGTAAAAACTGGGAGGAAATACGGGTAGTTTGGGCCTTGATATGTTTATTTGCAGACATTATTATTTGTAAGTATTTGTTTGGATAACTTTGTGGTAAAATGGCGAGAGAAACAAAACAAGGCCCCTGACCATATGTTCAAAAAAGATATTAACGTCAATTTAGAAGAAAGTGGTAAAAAAATCCAACAGATAAAAATGCAACATGCAACGATAGCCAGGAGAGAGATGTGCTTCTGTGAAAGAATATTCTGGAGAAGATGGACTGAGTTGGGGAAGTCAGAGAAAGCTCCCTTTGTTGCAGGCCTTGTTAGTCATCAGCTTCCAGGTCACCTCGGTCCGGCTTGGGAGGGGCACAAACTGCCCACCCAAGTGGAGATTTCTGCACACAGACAAATCTCCAAGGACCAGGAGACCAATAAGCAAAGACCCTGACAACTTCCTTGTTTCCCCTTTCCTTCCCTGATTCATCTGTGACGACCTTGATGTTTCTCCTGACTCACCCCATGACTGCTTTGCTATCTCCTGTGATTAATTATTCTTACAATGTTTTGGTTATAACTCTCAATAAAAGTGGGACACTGATGGAAGGAAGGGGAGAGAGAAGAGATATCTCTTCTCCTCCCTGGCCTCCTCAGATCTTGCCATGTTGAATCCATTGTCATTCATGTGAGAGACTTCTAATGAATCAATCAACATCAACACCATCTGCAACAAATGGCACCACTACATCCATTGAAGAAATCAGCTTTCTCTGAAGCAACAGGTCTGACCAAAGCAGGTCGTGTGAAGGTGAAAGCTTGCTAGGCAGAGGGACAGCGATGAGGGTGTCAGTCTACTAGGAGTCAGATGTCCTTTCCAAGTCTTCCATCGAATTAAGTCACAGAATGTGCTTTGGGGCTGGGGTCCAGAACCATGACTCATGAAGAAAATCTAATAGAACTGTTTTACGTAGGAAAAGCAAACTGGCTGGGGAGGCATGATTCTGGTCTCAGAAAAGAGGACTAAAGCTTGCTCTACATAGCTTAGTACATAGCTAGGATCCATAATGAGGGGGAAGAAAAAAATTCAACACTTGAGAATAATTTTGTCCAAAGATGGGAGAGGTAGCACAGGGAGGTAATGAGCTACTCTTCAGTGGAGGTACAGGTGGTCTCCATATCCATGAGTTCTGTACCAGTGAATTCAACCAACAGTATTCAATATTGAAGATATTTTCTAAAATATGTCTGTACTTAACATGTACTTTCTTTTTTATTATTCCCTAAAAATACACTATAATACCTGTTTACACCTATTTGCATTGTACTAGGTATTATCAGCAATCTAGAGATGATGTAAAGCATACAGGAAAATGTGCATGGGTTATATGCCAATACTACACCATCTTATATAAGGGATTTGAGTATCTGCAGATTTTGTGTTTGTGTGTATGTGTGTGTGGGCATCCTGGAACCTTCCTCCCACGGGTCTTGGAAGGCTGTTCAGATCAGAGTAGGTAATGTTTTATATACTTTTCCAATCACAACAATCTATAAGCTAAGTTGTACTCAGTTAAACCTATCTGTATGTATGTAATAATCAAAATAAAATCTTTATTATCTGAGGAAAAGATGTTCTTTACAAATACCTAATAGCATTTTCATATCAGGAAAAAAATAATGAGTTAGTGAGAAAGTCTCCAGGAAAGCTGTAAGAAAAGGTCAGATGTATTTGCATTTAACATTGGTTTTATGCTAAATGAACAATTCTGGGCTGGGTCTGAGAATTTACATGGGAAGGAGTTTCCAGATAGTGCTGACATTGCTGCACTGGGACCATGCTCTGAGAGTCAGCACCTGCTTGAAATCACACAGCAGCATATGGGTTCTGTGTCCTTCTTTCTTCGGTGTCAAGTTGGTGATTTGATCTGTGTGCTAATTCCCGCTCAGGTGGTGATGACTGATTGATGACTTTCCCTTGCCATGGACCTCCTGAAGATCTGGTACCAAAAATTAAAAAAAAAAAGCATGCTTATGATGTGGAATACAGACATAGTGGCTGGGTTTGGGGGAGAAGGTTTTGAGTTGAAAAGCCTTTTTTCCAGCTTCTCATCGCATATTATATATGCAAATGTGCTACCCCCAGAAGTGACATATCCATTTCACCAAGGAACAAGCACTCCAAAATTCCTACAAAGACTGAGTGAACTGTGAAGAGTCATCTGGTGAATCCATGGGAGCCCTGGACTCAAAGTGCTAAACTTTACCCTAAAGATGCTACTCTTCAACCTTCACAACTCTTACGCTTCCCATTAAAAGGAGGAGTAGGAGAGGGTAGGTGGGGGATTTTCAAACAGAAAATATCATTATTAAAATCTTAGCATGGAAATGCTGAAAACATTGATTCACAAAAAACAATTATGCCAGGAGAGATTGAGACATCCGGTGTTGTTTTAAGAAAAGTAATTAACTTCTAGTGCACAAACTTCCCTCCTGAAATCCATTGAGGGAGCAGATGCCCAAATACTCATGGTATTAGATTAAGAGAGTGGTACTTGCTTTCCCTCCAAGCACCAGATGGTTCCAGAATCCAAAGTCAATGGAGAGGAAAGCTTGGATTTATTTCGTTTTCATAATTCTCATTGAGGGCTTGTGAAAGAGATCATACTTTATTACCTAGTAGACAAAAGCAAAATCGTTTTATAATACAATCCCTTTTCACAAAGGAAAGAGGTCAAGGGCTAGAGGGATCCTTAAATATTATTTGGCGCATCCTGGGCCACCATGAGGTGGGTGGGACCTTGGTAAGTAGAGCACAAAAATCACAAAGAATAAAGAGATACTGGAATCCGAAAGGTGATTCCTTTTTCTCTTGATATTCAATTTCAATACTCAAATAGGGGGAATATTTTGCAAAAGAAAGGAAAGATTAGAAAAATAGAGGGAGTTCCTATAAGCAGAAGGACATTTTCCTTAAAAACAATCTAAGTTTAATTTACTAGTTGTGCCTACAGCTTAGATGGCTAAAGGCGGTTCATCTGCATAAGGATACTTGGAGAGGATTAAAAACTTCCAAGAGGAAATACATGAAGTTTAGACAAAAAAATGAGAAAACTTCAACTCAATCCAATATGACATATTTTGGGCCAGCTTTTATTTCCGAGACACAAGTCTGGTATCAAAGTACTGTGATAAAAACCAAGATTCTACTTCCTAGAATCTACTGGATCTTCTCAAGAAACTGTACAATTACATTATTAAATAAAGGCTACCCTGTTTCTGAGTTTTTCTGTTCTCCAAACAGAAATTTGATAGGCCCTGCCTTTGAAAGGACAGTGAAAAAATACTTCTTTGATAGTGGGTTACAAAACAAGTATATCTCATGACAGGCATGTTTGTTGAAAAAGAAAGTATAGTCTGACTAAAAGAAAGGAATTAGTAAAGTTTAGAAGCAAAGCATAAGGGAGGTAAAGAGTATATGAGAGGCAGGCATGGTGGCACATGCCTGTAATCCCAGTACTTGGGAGGCTGAGACAGGAGGATCGCAAGTTCAAGGATAGCCTCAGCAAATTAGTGAGACCCTATTTCAAAATAAAAAATAAATAGGGCCGGGTATGGTGGCGCATGCTTGTAATCCCAGTACTTTGGGAGGCAGAGACCGGAGGATCCGGGTTCGCGGCCAGCCTCAGCTCTCTCTCTCTCTCTCTCTCTTTCTCTCT
>PVJS01052001.1:0-13772 GCA_004027185.1 Glis glis
ATTACACTTTAGTTCAAATGGATTTAACAGACATCTACAGAAGTTTCCAATCAAAAGGTGCAGAATACATATTCTTTTTATCACCCCATGCAACTATTTTCAAGATAGTTCATGTATTATGCTGTAGAGCAATTGTCAATAAATTCCAAAACATGAACTCATTTCTTTCATCTTATCAAATCGCAATGAAATGAAACTGGAAATCAACAGCAGGAAAAACTACAAAAATTAAACAAACACATGGAGATTAAACAGCACACTACTGAACACAGTGTATCACTGAATAAATTAGTGGGTGATTTAAAAATTCCAGAATAAAATTAAAATGAAAACACAACATACCAGTAATGTAGGATACAGATAAAACAGTATTCAGAGGGAATTTTGCAGCAATGAGTGCATACATTTAAAGATAATGGGAGCCAGGCGAAGTATTGCACACTTGTAATCCCAGTACTTGGGAGGGTGAGACAGGAGAATCGTAGTTTTGTGGCCAGCATCAACTACATAGTGAGGGCCTCAGCAACTTAGTGAGATCCTGTTTCAAAATAAAGAATGAAAATAGGGCTGGGGATGTGGCTCTGAGGTAGAATGCCCGTTGGATGAATCCCCAGTACCACAACATAATAAATGAATGAATGAATGAATGAATGAATGAATGAGTGAATACATAAATACAAAGAGATCTCTTTGGCACCGCCTGCTAGAGGTGCCCAAGGCTGAGGCTGTGCTTTGGGGGGTCGTGGCCTGGACAGAGGGGAGAATGCCTCCACTGGAGTCAGCAGGAGGCCCCAGGAGGAGAGGCTTGTACGAAGAACTAATGTCCATGGGGTGACTCCATTGTGGGACACCAGGAGTGGAGTGGGCATGCCTGCTGATGTGCCAGCTGAGGGGCTGGCACAAAGGGCAGAGCCAGCCGGTGGCAGGCTGGGGAAGAGCAGGGCACAAAGTTTCAAGGGAGGAGGGGGGCTCTGCGAGCAAGCAGGGGTCAGGAAGGTGACCTGGGCTGAGGCTGGGAAGTGTGAATAGGGACCTAGAAGGGGCTGTGAGGAGGAAGAGGGCACAGGGGTTCTACTGCGAAAGGGGTGTCCAGAGGTGGCCAGTGCTGTGGGTTTCAGGAAGGGCCTTGGGCCCAAGGATCCATGCTCCTTCCCACCTCTCCCCTGCTGTGCTGGAGGGGCAGTGGTCCCTGATGCAGGCAGGGGATAGAGGGCGAAGGCTGCAGGACTCTGCAGTACTATACCTCACCCAATAACACGTGGTTAATGTGCTCAAAGGGCACCTTCTTCTCTAGGACTAGGTCTTCAGTCGAGTCTTAAAAACCCAGCTCTGGAGGTGATGGCAGCAGCACAAGGGCCCCTCGCCCGGGTGACAGTAGTAGCATCTTGCACTTTCGCAGCCTGGGCACCTTCATTCCCCCTCCCTGGATGGTTCTGCTGACCCAGGCCTGCCAAGGTGATACCCATGCTCAGCCAGACCTTTCTCACTCCCTCTCAGACCTCTGACCACAGTCTTCCCTGTGCAGGGGTCTTGGGCACACCCAGTAGTTGCAGGGTTCAGCTCACTGACACCTTGCTTCCCCCAAAGATGAGGGCTGCAGATTGAGGTGAAGGAATGCGCCACCCTCAAGAACAGAACACAGCGTCTGCAGGAACCTGGTGCAGCACCTGGTGTCGCTCTTACAGGGGGCCCATTCACAGCTCATAGATTCAGATTGTTTCATTTCTATTCATCTGTAAGTTTCTTGACTATTTCTCTGCTAAGAGCTTGTTTCTTTTTATTAGTTTGGAGGGTATTTGCATTTATTTCTTTGAGAATGGTTATAACACATGCTTTCTCTGATTATTCCTTTATTTGGATGATTTCAGGATTGAATTCCTGACTTTTCCTTTGGGAATTGGTCAGTTTTCCTAATTCTGTGTCAATTTTGTTGGGTAATGTTGCATGTTATCCTGGACATTTGGATTTCGGGGGGCTAACCTTCATCACCTGTCTTGGGTCCAGTACACCAGGCTGCTCCATTGTAAACTAACTCTTCATGCATCTCCACAGTCTGTTCTTTGGAAACAGGTGCTCAGTCCAACCCAATCTGAGGTGGACAGGGAGGATGCAACCCCATGTTCTAAACTGTGTGTGTGGGGAGTCTAGTATTGGGATTTCTTCTTTAAGGATAATGTTTCTCTTCAACCCCTTTGTTTATTGATTCACTTATATCAGTATAAATTCATGCAAATTTATTTCATACTCTGATTATTACCCAATGCTGTGTTATTAAGAAATCCTTATGAATGACAAAAATGGATGCATTTAAGCATCACAGCTACTCTCTGAGGTTGGTGCTATCATTTTGTGCAGTGGAAAAATGAGGAAACTGAGTCCTAGTGTCACATTGTCAGAGGCAAGATCCGAATCCATCTGGGTCATGAAAACCGTGTCCCACCTCATGTGTGAGTCCATTTGATTTGCTATAACAAAACCACCCGAGTCTGCCTACTTCTAAAGAAGTTATTTATTTCTCACTTCTGGAGATATGAGAGCATGGAGCTGCATCCACCTGGTTTTGCTGAGGGTTTTCTGGCTGCATCACAGCGTGGCAGATGGTGTCATGGTGGAAGCACATGCCAGAGAGAGAGAGAGAGAAAGAGAGAGAGAGAGAGAGAGAGAGATATCACATGATGAGATGGGAGCTAGAGATATTCAAGGGTCAGGTTTGATAAAATAGTAGCTCCCTTTCATGGGAGCTCACCGGGGTCCTGCGGAAACGATGTAACCCGTTCTGAGTGTGGCCTCCCCAATAACCTCACCACCTTCTTGTAGGCCCTGTGTCTTAATATTCCCACCACCTCACCACAACCACACTGGGACCAAGCTTCCAACACATGAACTTTGAGGAGCATGCTCAAATCACATCCAAACCATAGTATTCATCCTTCCTATCCTAGATGACTACTAACTCATTTTTCAGATATTCCACATTTTGTTTATATAGTCCTGTGGAGAAAGCAACATCGGATTCCCAGAAAACCGCATTGTACTATTCAAATGCCCAGTTTACAACAGCAACAAAAAAATCACAAAGCACACAAAATAAAAGAACATATTAAATTTTCAAAATAAAATAAATTCACAGAAACCATCCTTCAGGAAATCCAAACATTCGAATTATTAGATAAAGAGTGTAAAACATCTATCTTAAATATGTTCAAAGAATTAAAGAAAAATGTGGGAAAAAACTAAAGGAAATCAGGGAGATGATACATGGACTATGTAGGGTGAACAATAAAGAGATATAACTAGAAGAAGGAAAGGAAAGAAGGTGTGGAGCTGAGAAATACTAACTTCAAGTGAAAATCCACTAGATGTGTCTGTCAGATTAATTTGAAGTAAGCAGTGAACTTGGAGACAAAACCAATTAAGTCACTGACACAGAAAGAAAGGGGCATGGAGAAACGTGAACAAAGTCTGAGGAACATGTGAAGTAGGATCATCCAAAACAAGGTGGATGTTCAGGGATGGAACCCAGGGGCATTCTTCCTCCAACCACACCCTCAACTCTTCATTTTTTATTTTTGCTGTACTGGTGATTTAACCCAGGGGCATTCTACCTCCAAGCTACACACCCAGCCCTATTTTTTATTCTTTCTTTTGTAACAGGTTCTCACTAATTTGCAGAGGGGCTCACTAAGTAGCTGAGGCTGGCCATGAACCCGAATCCTCCATTCTTAACCTCCCAAGTACTGGGTTTTTGAAGCGTGAGCCACCACACCCAGCTCATTTTTTTAATTTCAAAACATGGTCTTACTAAGTTACTGAGGGTCTCTGTCAGTTTTGGGGGTTGGTCTCGATCCTGTGATCCTCTCCTCTCAGGATTCCAGGTACTTGGATTACAAGCATGCACCACTATGTCCAGCTAAATGTGCACAATTTGATGAAACACATGAACCTACAACTATAAGAAGATGAACCATCTCCAAAAAGGATTAAACTCAGAGACTCACACTGAGACCTATCATAATCAAACTATCCAGAGACTATGTCAAAGAGAGAAACTTAAAAGAAGCCTGAGAGAAGTGAACTCCTCATATGCAAGAGATCCTTAAGAGATCAGCAACCAATTTCTCACCTGAAACCAAAGGCATTATTTGTCAAAATCCAGTTCTGTCCTTTTCGGTCCACTTGTAAGAATAAAAAGCCACATGATTAGCTACAATCTCTGTGGACATAGTGTTGGCAGGTGTTGATGACAGGCTAGGAATGACAGAAAGCTAGGAAGACATGCAACTTGAGGAAGTTTTAAGTATCAAAATACAGATTGGATCCTGACTGTGTGACTTCAAAACCAGTGCAGTTCAGTACTGCATCATGTACAGATGTCATATTTGATGAGAAACACACACCATCCTGATAGAATATAATGCATGTGTGCATGCTTGTGTGGGCATGAGTAATCGGGGCTAGCTGCAAGCAGAATTGAGATGCAGTTACAAGGTAAAAGAGAGGCATTATTCTGTGAGTCCAGTGAAATATTTGTCTCTCCTCGATATGGAAATAAGTTCTTAATTGATTTACCTGTTAGCTGACTCTTACAAAAAATGGTAAATAGAGAGATAGAGCAGTTTGAGCCCGACTGCAATGAATTGTTTGTAATTCACCTAAAGACACCATCCTGACAAGACCCACAGGACACAATGACAACTGATAGGATGATAAATACCCTGGAAAGAAAAAATCATAGCTATCTCTACTGTACTTTATTTCTTCTATTAATTCTCATGGACATTGTGTGTGTGTGTGTGTGTGTGTGTGTGTGTGTGTGTGTGTGTGTGGTGTGTGTGTGTGTATGTGTGTTGTGTGTATGTGTTTTTCCCCAAAAAAAATCTATTTTCTAGACCTCACATGAACACCTTATGATCACCATTTTATAAATGCCTATAATACTCCTGTTTATACAATAATTGAAACTAGTTGAAAAGTCTCGTCTTGGGGTTAGTTATCCTAAAATGAAATGTACATGATGTACATATTAGCAATAAGCAATCTGCTATTTCTCTTTATAAGCAGTTATTTATATGATAAAACACATCACCCCCTTCCCTTCCAACTTGAAGGAAACGAAGGCATTGTATCTAGGTTGGAATTGAAACGGTATCCAGCTCAGAGAATGGGCAAAAATGCTAATTTTGAATTTTCCTACTATAATATTCTTGCAGTGTGAAGAATTGGTTAAAATACTCGGAATTAGTAATAACTTAATATAGACTCATGAAGTCTAGGGAGAATGACTTATTCACTTGGAACTGCACAGCATCCAGTATGTTTTGTGAATAATAAAGAACAGAGAATTTACTACGAGGTCCATAGAAAGTCATCAGTTCTCTGTGCTCCTGAGGAACACAGATATGGTGGTTCAGTAAATTGAGAAAAGTGCTTGGGCAGTAGACTGTGATACAACTGTGCCTTTTGGGCTTTAAAAACATCTGCAACCCTTTGACACCTTAACATGTCAAGCCATGGAGAAATTTAGAACAATGCTAACAGAGTGTCTACTTGAAAAGTATGAAGTGGGAAAATGAGAAAATGTCCTGCATCTTTTCCCCTGGTTCCCTCCCCTCTAGCCATCCTCAGGGATCCAGCCATCGTGGTCGGCCAAACCCCATGAACAGCCTCTGAGCCTCTGTTCCCTATCACGTCCAAATGCTTAAAATTTGTAGCTATGAGTGGATGCATTATCTGGAGATGTCTTTCATGCGAGGCACAGAGTCATCTAGAGATGATGCACTGTACTAACTTTGTGGGGTGGGAATTTTATATGCTATGGAAACACTGATCAAGATTTGTGAAGATGTCATTCTGGGCAGGGAGAGTGAAGGGAACAAGAAATAAGACACATTCTGGAGCATGTATAATTATGAAGAAACCACCATTGCCTTGACAGGTGTGACCCCGATTTTTGCACCTGAAAATGTATGAAGTTGAATGACATATCCTCTGCTGTCCTTCCCTCAACTCTAGGCCTCTGTGAGCTGTTTCACTGGGAACACACTGAGGAGGCTCCATCTCACTTCTATGCCTGCACTTTTGCAGGTTCATTTCAGCAAGAAACCAGGGTTCGCTTACCCTCCACCTGTATGGGGCTCTCTGTGGTGTCTGCTCCTGAGCCTGGTGTCAAGGTCCCCGGTGAAGAGGGGCAGACGATGGTGAAGCGCAGGTGGTCTTGGAGCTATGGAGCCAGCGGACGGGGAGGATGGGTGGTGTTATGTTGTACCAACCTTGAGGGCCCTCCAAAGAGAAAAGTGTCCTATATAACACTGCCTGATTTCTTTCCCTGTCAACACATTATTCTGTGGAGTTTCCTGAACAGTGACTACTAATCTGAAAATATTCCAGTCTAGATCTGAAGTCCTGGGTGTAAAGATAAAAACCATCTACCAAAGACCAATTTTTTTGTTTGTGGTAATGGAGATTGAACCCAGGAGCAATTTGCCTCCAAGCTCCACCCCCAGCCCTATATTTTATTCTTCATTTTGAAACAGGGACTCACTTAATTGTGGAGGCTAGCCACGAATGCAGATCCTCCTGTCTCCATCTCCCAAGTACTGGGATTACAAGTGTGTGCCACCACTCCCAGCATCAATTTAGTAAGAGAAGACAAAGTACAGGACCAGCTCCCTTTGAGGTGGAATTCTTAACTTTCTGAAAAGTTGGAGAACTGGGGAGGAAGAAGCCTTATCCCAGAGTTTGTGATCAGGGTGAAGAGTGGAGGGGCCTGGAATCTTTAGTCCACAATCTCAACATTACAAAGGTCCCCTACAGACTCTTGGGAACTTACACCCCTTGGAGACCTTAAGCTAAAGCTGACCCAGTCATTTTGACCCTGGAGGTGGTGGCATCCTAAACCTGGACAGCTTTCCCATGGTCATGGATCAGCTCTTCACTCCTGTCATGAAAGCTGCTGTTTTCTTTTCCCTCATTCCCTGCTGAAACACATGATTCTCCCCTCTTTTCTCAGGATATGAATCTTGTACAGAGAACCCAGACTAAATATGCCTCTGCCATCCACCCTGGGAGTGCGTTTCAAACCAGGACTAAACAGTGAGGAGAGAGACAGTGGTGCTTGTCTGGGTCCTGAGAGCTCAGTAGGAGAGGAGCTCTTTCTCCTGCTTCTCCAGCCTCACACTAGAAGAAGTCATCTCTCCACGCTCAAGAGTGTCCCTCCCAGGGGCTTGGTCCCACCAGATTCCCTCCATGTCAGTCCTCTGTGCAATTCTTGAGGAATGCTAAGGATCATAGCAGAAGGCTTTTGAAGCTGGCAAGGGCCCAGGCTGGGAAGACCAGGAGTTCTGTGCAAGATTGCAGGAAACACAGCACCCCCAACCCACAGACACCGCACTTCTTACCATTGCTCCATTAAACTATGAAAAGGGCCAGGCAAACCTCCACATGCTTCTTTTTTCTTTCTGATTTCTTTCCCCTTCCCTCAGCCTCCCACGCACAAGGCACCACCTGACTGCTCCCGGGACCCTCTGGCATGGGCTCCAACCGGAATGTTGCTGCCTACCTGGCTGGTCTTCTTCATCTTCAAGGCTCATACACACCCAAACCCATTCCTCTTCCATGAAGGACACAGCTGGAGAAAAGTCAGGAGAGAGGTCAGGAGAGAGGGCTCCCACATCCTCCCTGCATCCGTTGAAGTCACATGGCTCACGGGACTCACCCTGCCTCTCCTCTGGCTGACAGGGCTTCCCATCAGCCTCCATGGCTGCATTTCTAGACTTGCAGAATGTGTTACCTCACAGGACCCCAATCCTCTTTCACAGCAGGAAACCAGAGTCAGGGTTCTCTAGAGTGAAGGCAGCAAGTTATTTCCACAGGAAGTGACAGATTTCAAATTATGTACTCTCCTGGTAGATAGATGTTGAAATCTACAATAATAGGAAACACGGAGTATCAGGCCAGGCTGTGTATGATACACAGGAATTTTTTCTCTTGATGACATAGAAAGCCAGACAAGGAAGGTTGGCTGAGTCAAAGGTTACATGCCACATAAGCTATGCAGGGGACGCCGGTGGAAAAGGCACTTTCCCTGCAGAGTGTGCCTCTCAAGTCTACTTGGATGTCCCTGCATGGTCCCTCATCCAAGGAGGATATCGATGCTGAGTGGAAGACCCCTAGGACAGTGTTTATTTGTAATGCCTGTGGGGACTTTGTCCTAGAGAGTCAGGTATCACTAGGTAGACATTCCCACTGAGCTGCATCCCACCAGGCATTATGTCCTCCAAGGATAATACTGCACAAGGT
This sequence comes from Glis glis, assembly GCA_004027185.1. Taxonomy (NCBI): domain Eukaryota; kingdom Metazoa; phylum Chordata; class Mammalia; order Rodentia; family Gliridae; genus Glis; species Glis glis. The sequence goes on from PVJS01052001.1 coordinate 8,299, forward strand.
CAGGTTTTCACCTCTGAAAGTGATTGGAAATAGAGGTACGTTTCTGTATAAGGCACAGAAAGGTGGTCTTACATTGTCCGCTGGCTCCTCTACCAGGCACTCAGGGAGATCTAGGGGGAAACAGAGTATCTGTCAGTATGTTGGTGACTGGCAATTATGAATGACTCGGGGAGCTTTCTGAGTGTGGACAAATGGCTACAGTGTATGCGGAGGATACACTCAGGACTCAGCTGCTGGTGGGGCATCCTCATGGGTGGAAGAAAGACCAGACCTGAGGGGAGCAGGGAAGAGGGATACACAGAGGCCTTGGCCTAGCACCACAGGCTTCACCACCACCCAGTCAGTCTAAGACGCTGTAAAATGCACATTGCTTCAAGAGAAAAGTCCCATCATTCCTCCCAGGTTTTCAACACATCTAAATCGCCAGTGCCTTCCTGACCTTTCCAAGGCCATTGCACAAGGATCAGACCATGCTACAACAACACTGTGTCATCGGCTTTGCAGGGTTTCACAATTGACTATAAGCCAGTTTTAACCTGAAAAATAGACTCCATTCTGTAAAGGGATTCTATTGCCTACATCACTAATGAGTTGTAATAAAGAAAACCAAATTCTGAAGATTTGGAAATATTAAAACTCTACCATTTAATAGCAGTCAACTACTCCCACGTGTGTTGGTCCTTCTCATGCCATTGTGTGACGGCATACTTGCTTGTTTCCCTAAGACCAGAAGAGCTGAGAGCATTTATGTCACTCTCCCTGGAGATGCTGCTGTTGAGATCTGGCTTCATTCCCAGAGCTCACATCACAGAGCCTTCTGCACCTGGCCCTGTGAAGCTGAGAACTGGCCCAGAACCCGATCTGCAACCAGGATAAGTTGACAGTCTAAATTCACATCATCTGGTTCAGTATACAATGAAGGCAATTTAGTCTCAATGGACAGTGTCTGTGAACTCTGTAGGCTGCAGGACTTCAGGGTGTATTTAGGCAGGACAGCAAAACTCCCTGGCTGTGGCCAGTGACCCCCTGGCTAAGTCCTAAGCTCATTTCAGTAGCCAAGAGCAGCAACTTTGGACCACATGCCAGTGCTGATGTATCGACTTCCTCACAAACATATTTGAGGTCTTGGATCGCTCACATTGGTGCTAGTTTCTCCACCTGGGCAATGGAGATAACAAGCACAGCAGTAGGTACCAGTCCCTGGAGGACTAGATGATCAGTATATATACAGAGTGTGTGTAAGGTGTGTGTTTAGGCTGGATTTTAACTCCTAGGTTAACAGGAGCAACTGTGTAGTAGCCATCTCACATGCCCCCAGGGTCACAAGTACATTCAGTCACAGAGCACAGATCATACAAGGCCCCCGTGATCCACAATCACACACACAACCCCATAGGAAATATGGGGATCATGGTTGCTTCCAGGAACTGGAGAATTTGGCTCTAAGTTTTTACCCAGATGATCAAATATTTTTTCAACACTTCCACAATCCTTGTTCCCTCCAGAAACACAGACTCGAGGTGGGTCTTCCAGCAGAAGCCAGTAAGGATGCCACACTTATCTTAGCATCTAGATTTTTTCTTCCTGCTCCATGTCATTCCAGAATACTTACCATTGACACTTGGTGTTGGGGTGACCTGAAATGACAAAAACAAAGACATCATTAGGTCTATGTCATGATTTATCTACATCTAGTTTGGTTCTCACGCACAATAACCACTGCTCATGTCATAGGCTGACAGAATAAGGAATTAGGGGGTACCCTTTTGGAAAACATATGAGATCTTCTCAGGAGAGCTATCTCAACTCTACTTAGGTCATCATTGACAAAGTACTTAATGCAAGGAGAAGACATTGCTTCCAAGCAGGAGGACCCTTAGCATGTCGTGCTGTCAGACCCCTGAGGTTGGCATTTGCAAATGTCCCTTTCAATCAGGTATCAGCCGGTGGGGATCTATTGCTTCACCAATCCAGAAAACAGAATCTAATCTCTCTCTCTCTCTCTCTCTCTCTCTCTCTTGCTCTCTCTCTCTCTCTCGTTCTCTCTCTCTCTCTCTGTGTCTCTCCCTCTCTCTGTGGTCCTGGGGCATCCCCAGCTCTTTTTTATTTTCAGGGTCTCACCCAAGTAGCTAAGGTTAGCTGTGAACCTGCGATCCTTTTGTCTCAGCCTCACACATACTGGGATTACAAGCCTGTGCCACCATGCACAGCTAATATCTACTCTCTGAAATCCATTAAAAAACAGGAAATGGAGAAAGTGACATTCCTATTCCAAGCAAAGAGAGGTTCCCTTACCCAAACCTCTGCTGGAACCTCATCTTCCTGCCATACAGTAGGCTCCTGGTCTTGCTCAGCACCTTGGACGATAAAGAGGAACTGTCAATCACTGGTGGCATGGCTGGGGATTTATTCAGGGACTTCTGTTTATCTTAGACCACATCATAGCCTGGGTAGTTGTGCTCTGAGAAGCAGAGACCAAGGTACTGCTGAAGCACCCCCTTTGTGGAAGTAGAGGCACAATGAGGAGAAACAAGGAAAGAGTGAGAAACCGAGCCTGTGGCACCCCGCTAATGACAATGAAGGGCAACAAGAAGCAGTGGATCTTCAAATCGTACTAGAGTCCCAACCCTCACAGTGCTCGCTCTGAAGCTCAGATAGATGCTCTATAACATAGACCCAAGACACTCGAGACTTTCATTACGCTGAGTGGCATCTAATAGAGACTCTTAAGGATAAGCTGCATGGATTATGACCTGAGCATATGCAAAGGAACATGGTTTAGGGAGTGGCATAGAAAAGAGAGCACAATAAGGACATCCCAAATTCTGGCATCTACAATAGCTCTTGCGTATTTCAGAATTCTGGAGAATAACCCAAGCTTTTCTTCATTTGGGGGCATTTCGTCAAGAACAGTGGGTGACTCTTAGTAACAGAAGTGAGTTTGTCCCTTTTAACCTGTGCTGCATCATCATCCAGGCTCCAGGTCTGTGGTCAGCTTGGAAAGTGACAGCGACATTCCTGGTGAGAAACCTCTGGCGTGTGAGCGAGCAGGTTGAGTGTCAAATGCATTTTGCAACACACACACAACCCCATGGCAAAGACCAGCCTGCTTGTTTCCAAACAGTTAGGGGACACAGTCCCATCATTAGCTGACCACTAGATAGAGACTGTGGTGGGTACACATGGTGGGGAATAATAATTTTATACCATTAATATATTTAGATTCTTTAGTCAGGCATACAACTCACTGAAAATACAAAAGCTACTATAATATATAGGAGGAACAGTGAATCTTGAGCCAAGCAGACTTTGATTTTGTCACAACATCGAGATAAGCTTAGGAAAAGTAGAATATGATCCTATGCAGAAATGTGTTAATAAGGCCAGTTTGGGGCTCAACTCTGACATTTTATGTCACTCTCCTTTAAAAGTCATGCTCCCACAATCGGTTCAAGTCTGATGTCTGAGAATCTTGATTTTGAAATGCATTAAGTCTTAAGTTGCAGCACTACCTATTGAGTGGGGAAATTCAAATGTGCACATACTGTTGAACCTCTCCACAGTTTCCTCTCACATGTGGGACATGAAATAAGCTACAACTCTTATTGTTCCTGACTTTCCACAGTACCTTGGGATGGAATAGATGGCTCTTCGCTGTAAGGGAGGGCTTGGGATTTTGTTTCTCCTCCGTGGGGCCTGGTCCGATGTCTCCTAAGTCGCTTCACCTGTTTCGATACTGGGAAATAAATTCATGATAGAGTTATCTCAGCTCGATGACAGAAGGTAACAGAGTTAATAATGACTTAATCTGATTCTAAACTTTGGTCCCTTCATTCACTGACTCCCAAACAGATCCACCTGCTCTGGGGTGGGGCTCGGGAAGATCATAGCCTTGGATGTGCAGTCAACATGCCTCCCTTCTGGAGCGTGTGGGCAACGCCTTCGTTCAGATGAGACCTTGCAGAAGAGCAGAGACCCCGAGTGGGTTGCCTGATGGCCTGGGTCCAAATCCCACATAGAGACACGTGACCCTGGCCATGCCATCCCTCAATTCTCAGCTTTTTGCACTATGATATTAAACTTTTAATATGGCCCCTCTGTAAGCACTATGTCATAAGGTAAGTGAAGATAAAGCATACTTCAGGTGGGCTTGCTAACATTCACCAAATGCCAGAGGGCATGGGCTAGCCTCTTGGTAGTAGTAGGATCTAGAGAGCGTGTTGGGATGATTCTGGGGCAGTGGAGCATGGATGTTTAAATTTTCAGTTTACCTACACACGATATTTTACAGCTTGTGAAGGATACATGGTGACCTCCCCGTGGACTGGGAAGATAAGGGCCTGGACCTCCTACTTTTCCCTTGAGGGTACTAATCCATACAGATGCTAGGTGATTTTGAAGAAACATAACACTTTGATAAATTGGGGAGGGGAAATTATATTTGATTACCTAGGGACAGAGATCCCTGATCAACTGAGTCCTCTCAGTCCAACTGGAGCCCTGGTCCTGGAGCTCCCCTCACCCTTTCTCAAACCTTCATACCCCAAGGCTCATGGGAGGACACAGTGGAGTCTCTGGAGGAGATGCCTGAACGAAGAGCAGGTGTCAAACCCTAAACTGTTCTTTTTCTTCCATGTTTCAATGCCTGACCCCAAATATAACAGCTCCCTCCAAAGGAAGTCCTCCAAGGGCCCCCCAGAAGCACCAATGTGTGGCCTTCCTCCCCTCCTGTCTTCACAGTCAGCTACCTCTCAGTGAGTGTTTATGATGATCAGGTGACCTCACTAAGGACAGTGTCTGCCTGTGTCCTGCGATGACTCAGACCCCATCACTCCAAACCAACCATCAAGGATGGTTTCTTAAGGAGTGACCGTCCATTCAGTCAACCAATCCTGGAGAAGCTGTCATTGTGGATTCCCTGGACACATGGCCTTTGGGGCTGGTGCTCTCTTGCTTACTGAGCTCTGTCTGTGGCCACCACTGTCTTGTTGTGGGGTTCTCAGTGTGTTTCTGTGACACCCAGTCATGCTTTCAATGACACGTGTATAAACACACTGGGTGGGCTGGCTGCCTGTGCCCATGTGTACCAGCCAGTATTGAGACCGCCCACTAATGAGGGGAAGCACCTTGGATCAGACACTTTGGCTCCACTTTAGAAGGTGTGGCAACAAGAACCCTGTGGTGACTTCAGTTCTCAGTGCTCACCTTTTCCAGTGTGTAGCTCTTGGAGCTCATGGTGATAAGTGTTCAATATACTAAAGCATTTCAACAATTTGTACTAGAATTCAAGTCATGTGTTTAGCAGAGACCCAGCCATGGCATTCACCCACTGGGTTTTCCTGTGTAGTGTCTCCATCGTCACAACCTATGATCTGACCTGAAACCTGTGAGCTTTTTCATAGAAGCTACCTTGGGGTTGTGACCAATGGAGCTATCACATGATGGAGAGTGTGGAATCCCTGCAGGATGGAGTT
>PVJS01052002.1:0-13773 GCA_004027185.1 Glis glis
CCCCCGGCCCTATTTTTTATACTTTATTTTTGAAACCGGGTCTCACGAAGTTGCGGAGGGTCTCACTAAGGAAAGAGAGAGAGAGAGAGAGAGACAGAGAGACAGAGAGAGAGAGCTGAGGCTGGCCGCGAACCCAGATCCTCCGGTCTCCGCCTCCCAAAGTACTGGGATTACAAGCGTGCGCCACCACGCCCGGCTCCATCCATCTATTCTTGACTGAGGGGTTATTCATTTGTATCTCTGCCTATTAAAATTTTACATATTCTTCAATACTGAGCATAGATATCTTCTCTTTGAATTTTTACTAGTATGACATTGATAGACTGTAAATCTCCTTCCTCTGATCTCCTGAATGAATTGGAGATACAAAGACAAATGATAGGACTCAGAGATTACAGTTCATTGTCCTCACTATGTATGGCTAATAAAATCAAGTCCATAGAGGTTAGCCAAAAGTACCAGAAACTAATGTTCCCTGGTGAGGGTGTGGGTGGCACTGAGGACTCAACCCAGGGTCATTCTACCTATGAGTTACACCCCCAGCCCAATTTTATTTTATTCTGTAACAGAGTCTCACTAAGTTACTACACATTGGCCTAGAACCTGCCATCTTCCTACCTCAGCCTCTCAAGTACTGGGATTACAGGCATGTGGCACCATGCCTGGCTTAATGTCCCCATTTTTCATTCTATTTTCTGCAAACTTTGGGTATATATCATGATAAGTTAAGTGCAACAAAAAGTATAATTAACTTATAGCTGTGCTCAAGCTTCAAAATCTATTCTTACAACTACAAGTAGAGAATAAAATTCTGTTCATACCAGAGTGACTTATATTTCATTGTCTCACTATGGATACACTTAAAGAACTGAGGGTTAAGTTAAAGCAAACTGGAATTACTAAAACAACATTTTGAGCAGAAACAGGTGTCATTTCATCACTCTAGCTCTTTTTTAATTTCACCCTCTCTGCCTCTTAGAGATCCTTGCGAGTTCAAAGGGGGAAAGGTTGCCTATATTTGTTTTTCTTTTGTAGATCCTGTTCCAATTTGTAATTAAATAAGCATCTGTCTATTTGCTTAATGTCTGTATCATATTCATCTTGGACTACAAGATTCATGGGGGCAGGTATCATATTGCTATGGTTTGAATAAGTGTCTCCCAAAAGGCAATGTGTCAGAGATTTGGTCCCCAGGGTGGTGCAATGGGGAGGCACTGGAACTTTTAGGAGGCATAGCCTAGTGGGAGGACCTTAGGTCATTGAGGGGATGTCCCCAAGGGGAATTGTGGGATCCCAGTCTTTTCCTCTTTCTTTTGCTCCCTGACCATCAGATAAGTGGTTTTTCTCTGCCACAAGCTCCTGCCATGATGTGCTATCTTGCCACAGGTTCAAAAGCAATGGGGCCAATTGATCATCAACTGAAACCTCCAAAATTGTGAGCCAAAATAAACCTTTTCTCCTTGCAAGTTAATTATCTCAGGTATTTTTTATAGTGACAGAAAACTGATTAACACAGTTACTTTTTCTTTGTTTGTTTACTACTGTGTACTTGTGGCCAGTCCCAACCTGGGCAATGTGCTTTCTTATCCCAAGTGGGAGGGGGAAAAGTGGAGAGAAAGGGTATCTTTCCCCATTTGTGGAGTGAATATCCTTCATTTAGTCTGATGGAGTAAGTCTGGCAAAGAAAAACTATGCACTTGTTGGCTTACAGATGGCGAACTATCAATCTCTTGAATAATAACTCTAATAAGGGGAAATTGGGATTACCTAAATGGCTTAAGTATTTCTGAATTTGTTCTGGGAGGTAGAGGTGAATTAATTCAACTTAAACCATGAAAGTGTCAAACAAGTGGGGAAGGAGGACAGAAGGGGAATTGGCACTCATCCTGAAAGGAAATCAGCAGCATAGCTGGAGATAACACTTTTATATTTTCATCAGAGTTCCTTTCTTTTCCTGCATCTTCCCTGCTGTTGAGGTGTTAAGGGGCCACATATTTAATTCAATGGTGCTGCTGCTGTCCAGCACTGTCTTAGAACTCTTCTTCTCTTGGATCTCCTTCAAGGTTCTGGTCCATTATTTTGATATCCTAAGCAGGTGAATTTTAAGTCAAATAATGGCCCCAAAATTACTAGAACCAAGACAGGCACAAAGAGAAATTACATAGAAAAATTCTGCTAGCTTCAGAAATGAGAGCAAATTATTAAGCAGTTGGAAATATTTTGTTGTGTAATTTGTGAACCTCCTCTGAACAACAGCACCATTGTTCAGTTGGGTACATTTTCTCCAAAGATGCTGCTTTGAACGGGAACACATATATTTGAATGTGACTAAGTTATAAATTTCTGATTTAAAAATGTCTTAATTATTTACAGTAAAGGATGTCACCATATTTTGATTTTTTCTGCACTAATCATTAATATAGTAATACCATCAATTTTAATATTATGGATTACTGCCCTATATTGCTAAATAGTTTAACAAATATTAAATGTAATCTATTGCAGTCCTTTATAAATTTAAATCCCTTTCATTTCCTGGCAGGCTGGCTGAATCATGAAATACCACCTCTTGTGGATATCACAGCTATAAAATGTTAGTTGGCTGGATTATTACATCTTACTTAGCTGGTAGTGACAGCATATTGACATTTTACGGCATCCTGGTGCACTAATAATAAAGGGTCCAAGTCTTTATTTCAAAACTGAAAAATTATGTTGTGAAAAAAGAATTAGACAGGATCTTAGTCATTTCCTTTCTGTTCCTATAGATAAAGGTGTTATAATACTTAATTTTTGTGTCAACTTGACAGCCATGGAGTGTTCAGATACTTTATTAAACATTATTCTGATATGGCAGTGAAATTATTCCTGGATGAAATTAACATTTTAATTAAGTGTTTAACATATCTACAAAAATAAAAATTATACATATTACTGAGGTAACCTGATGTCCAGATCCATGTAAGCACTGTTCAATGTTTAAATCATATTAAATTTATTTATCTCCTTAAGCACTTATCATTTCTTCATGGTGAAAGCCTTTAAAATATTTTTTCTAGTTTTTTGAAATGTACAGTTTATTATTATCTATAGTCACCCCACTGTGCAACAGCACAACAGAACTTCTTGCTCCTGTCTAACAGTATCACTGATCAATCTTTCACCCATCCATCCCTTCTCCCTACTCTTCCCAGCCTCTGGTAACCATCATTCCACTCTCCACCTCTATGAGGTCAACACTTTTAGATTCCATTTATGAGTGAGAGCATGTGGTACTCGTCTTCTGTACCTGGCTTATTTCGTGTAACATAATTGAATTGGTAGAGTCAGTAAAGCAGATTGCCCTCCTCAATGTGGATGGGCTTCCTCAAGCCATTGAGGAACAGAACAGAAGAGGAGAGGATGGGAGAATTCATTCTCTTTTCCTGTCTTCAAGCTGGGACATGGGTCTTCTGCCTTTGGACCTAGACTGGGAGCACACCAGCTATTCTTCTGGGTCTCAAATTTTCTGGCTACAGATCACGCAAGTTAGTCTCTAAAATTGCATGAGTCAGTTTCTGAAAATAAATCCATGTCTAGATAGATGACTATGTGTATATATAGAGAGGAGGGGGGGATTCATCCATTCCATTTGTTATGTTTTTCTGGAGAACCCTGACTAATAACAGGTGTGAATGAGGAGGGAAAAAGTATATTTAACATAATCATTTTTCAATGTCATTCATGTAAAGTCCTTACTATACATATCCATGTATAAATGAATTGTTTGCATTTATCATTTAATCTATATGGTATAAATTTAGAAAACATTTTCACATAACTATAGTTTGAGTATTTTTTAATCTGATAATTTTACAGGTAGTTTTATGGGAGGGATAAGACTCCTTTGCTAAATCCTTGGAATGTGGAGTATATGTGGTCAATGGGGCTCTTTCTTTACTTACAACTACATTCCAACTAACATTACCAAAAATAAGTTCCTGGTGGCTTCCCTCCATTCTCAGCCTGTTTTCAAATGTTCATGGACACTGACCTGGGGCAGTTCTTTAAGTCCTTACATCACTGGATGGTCCTGGCTTTCCCTTGCCTGGACTGCGAAGGGAAGTGGTGATTAAATGATCTCGAGAATCAGACTCTCCATTTTCCTTCCTCTCTTCTCAGCCAGTAAGTAGTCTCTTGCCTTACAAGATGCTACCATGCTATACATTAATTCAATTAACATAGTGCCAGCCTGCTGGCACAAGGTACACAGTGGTAATGAAAAAGACACATGACCCCATGGAACTTACAGTCCTAGAAGGATTTCAATATTCAACAAATAGACAACTTGTTACATAATTGTAAGTTGGAGCAAGGAAAAACAAACAAATAACACTTGACTTTTTCCCTTTGAACTCCTTTATGATTGAGCCAAAGGACTCTTATTAATGTGATTCCGCAGGGTAAATTAACAAGGAGTTAGGGTAATGGAAGGACTTTGCATAACTCATTTCCCTAGGTTTCTCCTACCAAGGACTCACAAGACTACAATGAAAGGGGAAAATCCTCCTGTTGTGGTTATGTGTGAGAGTCCCAAGATTGAAGTCTCTGGTCCCCAGTTCCTGTGTGCTTTCAAGGAGGAATTCATATGAGACAACAAAGCAGTGTGTTGTGTCAGCAAAGAGATCTGTTGGGAGTGGAAGTGCAGTAGACTCTCAAGGGTGAGAGTGAGTGTCCATCAGCTCCCCTAGTGATCCCTGTAAAGGTGCTGGCAGCTGTTTATATCTGGTTCTAGTTCCTGATTATCTGAGGTCATTTGATTGACAGGGACAAATGGCAGGAGATTGTACAGACCTATTTTAGCTGTTTCACATGTGCTTACCCATAAACCAAAAGGTTAATGATACATTAAAAGCATTATAATTAGGTAGGGGTTATTTTAGATTGACTTAAGCCCTTAGGTCCCTTCTGCACAGGGGTATTCTCATAGGCTCTTAAAAGAATAAGTTTTAGCTCTTAGAAAAAGAAGTTTTTAGCCAGCAAAATGGTGTATGCCTACAATCCCAGTACTTGGGAGGCTGAGACAGGAGGATCAAAAGTTGGAGGCCAGCAAGTGATAACTTAGTGAGACCTTGTTGCAAAATAAAAGATAAAAATAAGAAGGGCTGGGGTGTAGCTTTGTGGTAGAACACCTTTGGGTTTTATCCCTCAATTCCATCCCCACATCCCCCAAAAAAGAGGAAGTGGAAGAAGCTCTTTAACCATAGTTTGACCACATCTAGTTGGGTTTAGGGGAGAATCTCCCTGTTGACAACTTGAAAACTTGAGGACCATCTTTTCAAGTTCTGATGACTTCATCTATAACTACCAGATTTCTCTGATTATGTAGGTTGCCATTCTATTGTCTTGGTCATCTTTCCAGTCTGTGGTCCAACAGTAGGTTGTTGGGCTTTAAATCAATGCTGCCATGCATGTCCTGTCTTTCAGAAAAAAAAAAATAGAAATTCCATTCATTTATTTATTTCTCTTTATAGAGCTCCTCCTCTCCATAGACTATTTAAAAGTACCAGTAAGGGCAATATCATTTGGAATATATGCATTATGCCTTATGCAAGATATTGTGTCCCTGTTCCTCTTCCTGTTGCCATCTCTCACCCTTGCCAACTCCTAAAGCAACCCATATATTTCAACTCTCTCTTCTTTTGAATGAATAGTTTGTATCAGATACCTACCTCAGGTGGGGATGGGGATAAGAACAGGGCTCTTACAAAATTAGGAGGGACAGTTATCATGACCAAAGTGTACTTTATTTGGCCTTTCCATAAAATCTATCAAGCACATATGCATCTACATGAGTACCTAACAAAATGTATATGTATATGTCATACACCATTGTATATGTCAGACTTTGCAGTAGATACAACTCATTTATCACTGCCACAGTTTTACAGTTTTTAAAATATTCTCACCAAGATCATTTTACTTAAGTCTTCACCTCCCTTTGCCTTCCATCCAATCCTTGAGAAATCTCAGAATGAAGAAAAGACATTAAAACATAAAAATGTTGTTTTTCGTCTGAAAAAATGAGATGAATAGAGTTATTAAGAAATGGAGTCCTTAAAATTATTTTATGAATATTAAATAAGGGACATTCATTGTAAAAATTAAAAAGAAATTATAGAAAACTCTAATGGTGATGGCTCTACCATAACTTTCTTAATCTGTTCCCTATTTTTGCATATGTGGGTAGCTTCTTCTTTTCGCTATTTAAGGACAACTCTTCAATGAACATCTTTGTCCATAAAAGCCTTCAGTATTTTAGTGATTTTTCTTTAGAATAGTTTCCCAAATGAGAAATTACTAGGCAAAAAGGACAAGCATGATTTAGTATTGTGAGATAGTACCAATTACCACCTGTTTCTTTTTTCTATAGGAAATCTTTCCTTTTGATTGTCTCTGGTATTTTGTTACTATAACACAAACCTGACTAACATAGAATCCAATCATGCCTGTTGCACCATAAACACACATACTTGGAAATTTTAGAAATATTTTAAATATTTTAAAGAGCAAAGGTATGGATAAAAGTCTGAGTGAACAGGTAGCTCAAGAAACTATTCATAGCATGCATTTTCAAAAGATGCAGAATTTAGGCAAATGGGGAAGACATGTATGAATCTGTCTATAAATAGATATTCCAAAACTGAACAAAAAAAAAACCCAACTTTTTCTGGGAACCAAGAAAACTATGAGAAATGTTCATCTTTCTTGAAGTCTACTCATATCACCCAAGTCATTGACTCATGCCAATGCCTTATCTGCTCTACCACCCCATCCTGATCCATTCTTCCATCATCTATTTTTCCTTTTTCAATAAATGTGTAACTAGTTTCTGTGTTCGCATTTTGATCCTTTCTTTCCAATTCAATTTCCTTGCTGTGTCTGAAATAATCTTCTTTTAAAAATGAAATTCGAATTCATCATTTTCCTACTGAAATCTCCTCAAAAGCTTCCCATTACTCTTAGGATAAAGACCAAGATCCCTAAGGTTCTGGTCCCTGCCTCTCTTTCCAAGTTTAATGTCTGCTTTCTCACCTTCTCTCTATTTCTAACAACCCCACCTTCTTTCCATTCTTTGAACAATTCATTCTTTCTGCTACCTCTGGAGAGAACATGTTATGTTTCCTCTGCCTAGTTTTCTCCGCCTCCATGCTCCAACCCCTGTTTACTCTCTCATACCTTTCGGGTTTAATACCCTATCTCCCTAGCCTACAAAGCACCTATATTTTTACTTTGAAATACTTAGCACAATTGATAATTACTCACTTAGGAGATTCTTGGATTGATTGATTATTCACATCAGATTGCAGTTCTTGCTTGTATCAGACCTATGTTGCTCACATTTGAATCCTCAGCACCTGCCAGAGTGCCTGACACATTACTGGTGTTCAATATTATTCATAGTAATAATATTGAATAATTATAGTAATAAATAGAATAATAGTAATAAATAGAAATAAATAGAAATAATATTTATTTCTCAAATGAATGCATGTACCTAGATCTGGTGGGAAATTTGGGAGAACTGCTAATAAAGGAGAATGACTTCAGGTGTTAAGGAATGGAAAAAAGTGCTGGCCAACTGAAAGTACATCATCCAACAAGGAGAACATGTAGAAGCAGAATTATGTTTTTGAACTGTGCCAAGCTATTTGAGTAACATGAAATGTTTAACTGACTCTTGACAATTTATTTGACATTTTTGTTACAAAAATCTTCATTGTATAATATGAATGACTTTCTAATTTAAACATTTTCCATTCTCCAAGCTTTATATAAACTTTACCCTAAATTTGATACAAACTATAATAAAATAATTTTGAACTGTGATGCAAATTACTGTGTGGGTTGTATTATAGTGGTTCAGGAAAGAAACTGTAAGGGAAGGAAAGGAAGAAATCGATACCAATCTCTGCAGGAGGATCTTTGATGGAAAAATTTCTGTGCCTCTTACTTATGAATAAGACTCCATTTTGAAGTGATTGTTTTATCACAAATTATATGAAGTAATTCGTTGGTAACTATACAGTCCTGAGTTCTCTATAAACATCTGGGTTCTATGAAGTAAATTATTAAAATAGCACATAGCTAGAAAGAACAATTTTAGCTGTGTTCTTTTTTATAGAAGAAGTAAAAACTTAAATAATTTTTGAGTTTTTATTCGAGCAAAATTCCTCTATAAACAACTCCAGCTTTTCTACAGCCTAATTACTGTTTCCTTTTTTTCAGATGATTAGACTCTCCTACTTTATCTTCATTTTCTCTGTAAATAACTATACATATGACCATGATTCAAACTCATAACTTTCACAGGAAAAGCAATTATAGTGTGAGCAATGAGTACCAGTAGGGAATACAAACCTGTAATAAACCATATTTAGGGCTGAAGATCATCTGACTTTTGCATTATTTAGGCTAGGAAAATATTTGCTGACAGTTAAAAGTCAACTAGGGAAAATTCTCAAACCTATCTTTCAACCTAAAGTGTGCAAAAGCAGATCCACTGTGGTACAATTTTACCATGATATATATATTGGAATTAAAGGGAGTGCAAATGATGATGAATTTATGGTCCCTTTAATGTTCAGTCCTTAAAGTAGTACAAAACTGAAGTCTAACTGAAGGAGCACCTTGTAAGTGATGAAATCTTATAAGGTCATGCCCATTTCTCCAATGAGAGAGCCCTTTAGATGGAATCCAAAAGGTTAAAGTCCACATTGTCACAAGCAATTTGAGCAGAGTTCCAATCATAAAGGAAGAAGTCCATTCATTTCTTTTAAGTTCAATACTAAATCTTCTCTATAAAGTGTTTTTCCTGGACTCTTGTACCTTTAGGCAAATTTTAACAAGTTTTTTACAGATGAAGCAAAAATGAAGGTCAGAGTTTACAGAAATCTCAGCCAAGCTGAGATTAACCTTGCACCTGTTCTATTTTAAAAGCCTTTTGAAGAACTTCTGCTACAAATGTTCTGACACATAGGAAAAAAATAGACCTATGTTAAAGCAAAGGACCATAATTTAAGTATTTTAAAGGAAAAATCCAGGTGATTGTTTCTCCACTTTTTAAATTAAGAATGTGCAATTAAAAATCTTTTATTTATATAGTAGAGATTGAAAATGTATGTGTCAGCATATGTCTTACAGCTATTATGAAGTAAAGGAAATAGAGAAAAGGAAAACAGGAAACAGGAAAGTCCGGGAGCCCCCAAAGTACACATTTTAATATCAGTTAAGTGTCCAGGACACTGGAGAGGCCTCCCTGCCCCATGGAAGGCAGGATGTATCTCGTGATGCCTGCAGAAGCTTCCACTAATTCTCCAGGACTTACCAGACTTCCCATTGCCCAGGGTACAGCTTTCATTCACGTTTTCATGTGACTAAAAATGTTTCCAAAGAAAACCTTATTTTTCTTCATCTCCTGAATAAACAGGAGAGTATCAGGAGTAAACTGGAGTATCTGCATATTTAAACAATTTAGACATTTAATATGGTTTCTCATCTTAGAAAAATAAATTTGTCCCTCATTTCTAGGACAGTCCCTTTAACATTCAAAACTTCCCAGGATAGACTTGGGTCAGTTCCTTACAGACTGACTTCTGTTTATATCCATTCTCAGGCAAATCTCTAAACCTTTCTAGATATTGTCTTCCACTTAGAAAAATCATTAAATTGACCTGGAGGATCTCCAGTCTCTAGCTTTAATATTCAATCACTAAGTTTAGAGTGGAATCAGTACTTAGTAATGCTAAACATCACATCCACACATTTTAAAGTTCAAACAATACTCATTTTTCACTGAATTAGTCATAAGAATAATCCATATTTTCTTTCCTGAAGTAAAAATCTGAGGAAAACATGAAATTGTCTCTCTTTTGTTACTCCAATTTGAACAAAGTACTTGCTTCGGAAGCTTCATGTGAAGAAAGCGGCGTGGCGGCTGCAGCTGCCGACTTTACAGTCTCCATTTTCTTTCTCTGACTATTCTCATTCTCTGACCAATTTAGGGCGACTCCTGATTGGGCCATGGCTGTCCTTCGAGTCTCTTCATTAATTAACAAGTGATGTTTTTATTATTTTTCTATAATAAAAATGAATAAGACCCAATCCTTGCCCTCAATTATTTTACCATTTAGAAGTAGGCATTTGTAAACAGCGACCTATAATATATGCCAACTATGATGAAATAGAGTGGGAAGAAAACTATTATGTGACATAGAGAAATGGCAGCTTACTGTTACACCTCAGAATTCTTAAAGGCTGCTTCAAAAAGAAGGTGTTATTTTAGTTGAGCTTTGAAAGAGGAGTTGGATATCAACCCATAAAGTAGCTGAGAATTTCAAGAAACAGATGTGGAACGGTATGAGCAAAAGCATGCTCTCCTCCTCTTTCCTATAGGATGTGTCTTCATATCTGAAGGACAATGGCAGATGACTGGAAGTCCTGCTGGTCTATTCATTCATGCAGCAGCCATATTTTCTCCTTCCTTGAGTCCCTAACACATGCCCATCACTGGGCTGAGCACTGACTGGAGAACACAGTAGTTAGGAAAACACCACTCTCAAAGCGATGGGGAGGTGGCATGGGGTAAATTATGCTTTTTAGTTTTATTTATTTATTTATATTTTATTTTTTGTTGGTACTGGGGATTGAACCCAGGGATATTCTACCTCTGAGCTATACCCTCAGTCCTATTTTATTTTTTTATCTTGAAATAGAGTCTTAGTAGGTTGTAGAGAGCCTCGCTAAGTTTCTGAGGCTGGCCTGAACCTGCGATCCTCCTATCTCAGCCTCCCAAGTACTACCCTTTAATCCTAAATGGTGCTTTTTAGATTTCCCATCAGCTCTAAGATATTATGCATCACTAATGTTCAAACTTCCTATTTATTTCTCATTGAAGGAATAAAAACTGATCTATGAAGTTACATGCATGGTAATTAATTTGTAATAAAATGTCTGTTGAGTGCATCTAATCTGAAGATCATCAAATGTTACTTCTCTGAGTAGCTGAGGAATCTGTAGCAAACACTGAGACTTGATTCTCCAGTATTCAATTATTTTTTGTTTTTATCATGCTGGGGTAGTAGGAAATTTTGAGAATCAGTGAATTAAATAAATTGTTCCAACTATCCATCTATTTACCATCTGCATACTCCTAAGCCTACTTTTTGTCATTGTTTTTTTAAAACTTCCCCATAAGGGATGTGACAGATATTGGGGAATTTTAGTGAGATGATGCATGCAAAGATTTTCACTGAAAAGTATGAACCAGATAGAAGAAGGAGAGTGAGAAGACCCCAAAATTACTTGTAGAAGGCACTTCTGAAATAGAACAATTGACCCAGATCTTAAATAGGTAGGAATGTCTTTGACACACCACAGATGTGTTAGAAAAATATGTAGGTCATAAATGAAGTCTTCCTATTGTTGCACAAGACACCTCACCAACTAAACAGGTGCTTTTCCTAGCTAAGCCTGAATACATCATAATCATTATCATAAAGTTAGTGCCATAAAACCATTATCAATCACAATTAATAAACAAACTAAAACCTATTTACCATCTGTGACTTTTCCCAAATATGTCATTTTATAGATGTGGAAACAGGATGAGAGCATTTTCCTGATGTGTCCATTTAACTATTAGTGGCAAAGAATAATAACCTATGTTTTTGCCCATCTTTCCTTAATAAGTAATCCATTCAACCAATATTTATTGAAAACTTACTATATGCTAGACAAGGAAATAGATATTGGGTTATGCATATTAAAAAGCTATTATTAAGCTTAACCGCTTTAAAATTATGTATTGAGAGAATAGTTTTTACTTTTCCTGAATGAGCAGTAGAAATTTTAAACACAAAATAATGTTATGAATTCAGGCATACCTGGTGACTCATACATACACACACCCCTTCTAAATTTTTTCAAATTACTGTAAAGGAAGTAAGCAATGGATGCTTAATTAATGTTTATTTTTGTTAGACTACTTGGTTTATATAGGTCAAATTCATATAACACTGAAACACTGTGCTTTTCTATATTTACTATTATATTTACTTCATAGTACCCTGAGTCTTTTAAGTAATTACTGTGCTCAGTACACTTCTACCAGTTATAGGTTTGGGACTTGTTATGAAAGAATTTAAACTAAGCTGGGAATCAAAAGACACAGTTCTAATATAATCTCTGCCACTAATTAGCTATATGACATTGGTCAAAAAAATTTGATCTTTCTGGAGCTTTAAAAGTATTAGTAAAATGAAAGCAGTGGGAAAAGTGACATGAAAGATTATTTTGGTTTTAACAGTGACTAAAAGATAATATTAATACTGTATGATTATTTTAAGTGATTTTTATTTATTTTTTAAATGTGCTTTTATTGGTGCATTATAGTCTCACATCGCAGTGAAAATCAAGTTGACAGTAACACACATGCACACAGCACTTGGTGCACCCCTGCCTCCCCATTCCCCCCCTCCCAATACAGAGTACGGAGATTGACGTGGGTATATTCTCATATGTACACATGGTCGATGGTAGTAATTTCATTAACAAACTTCATTCTTCCCCTTCCTCATCCCCTTCCCTTAGACCACTTCCCTGGTTCCTCTGAGGCTTCTCCACCATTGTCTAGAGTCCTTGTATCCCAACTACTGCCTAGCTTGCGCATATTAGAGAAAACATATGACCCTTCACTTTCTGTGATTGGCTGATCTCACTTAACATAATGTTCTCCAGGTCCTTCCATTTTCTTGCAAATGATATAATTTTGTTCTTCTTTATTGCTGAGTAGAATTCCATTCTGTGTATTTCCCATAGTTTTGTAATCCATTCATCTGTTGATGGACATCTAGTTTGGTTCCATAATTTGGCTATTGTGAATTGTGCTGCTATGAACATGGGTATGTATACATTACTGTAGTTCTCTGGTTTCAAACCCTTTGGAATGATACCCAGTAGTGGTATAAGCAGATCTTATGGTGGATCCATTCCCGGTTTTCTAAGGAATCTCCACACTGATCTCCATAGTGGTTGAACTAGTTTTCACTCCCACCAACAGTGTGGAAGAGTTCCTATTTTCCCACATCCTCGCCAACATTTATTATTGTTTGACTTCTTGATGAAGATCTTAGAAGATGGGAAGATCTGACAGAGGTCTAATATCTAGTATATACAAAGAACTTAAAAGACTTTACACTAAGAAAACAAACAACCCGATCAAGAAGTGGGCAACTGAAATGAATAGACATTTCACAAAAGAAGAGATACAAATGGCCAATAGGTACATGAAAAAATGTTCAATATCATTAGCAATCAGGGAGATGCAAATCAAAACTACTCTAAGATTTCATCTGACCCCAATTAGATTGGCAAGCATTAAGAAGTCAAACAACAACAAATGTTGGCGAGGATGTGGGGAAATTGGGACTCTTCTACACTGTTGGTGGGATTGCAAACTAGTTCAACCACTGTGGAGATCAGTGTGGAGATTCCTCAGAAAACTGGGAATGGATCCACCTTATGATCTGGCTATTCCACTACTGGGTATCATACCAAAGGGATTGAAACTAGAAAACAACAGTAATATATGCATACCCATGTTCATAGCAGCACAATTCACAGTGGCCAAATTATGGAACCAACCTAGATGTCCATCAACAGATGAATGGATCACAAAATTATGGAAAATACACACAATGGAATTCTACTCAGCAATAAAGAAGAACAAAATAA
>PVJS01052003.1:0-13732 GCA_004027185.1 Glis glis
AAAATAGGGCCGGGGGTGTAGCGCGGAGGTAGAATGCCTCTGGGTTCAATCCCTGGTACCGAGAAAAAAAAAAAAAGAATAAAAAATAGGGCTGGGGGTGTAGCCCAGAGGTAGAATGCCCCTGGGTTTAATCCCCAGTACCAAAAAAAAACCTCATAGTCATTGACAAAACTGCAAGTAGAGTATAGGGTGTGTCTCTGGCGGGATGAGCACAGGTCCTTGCCATGGTAAGCTCAGCTGGGGCAGGCCTGTCACCCTGCACAGAACCCCTGGAGTCAGTCACATGTGACGTGGCCTTTTGTGTCTGGTGTCTTCCATGGAGTGTAATGTCTCAGGCTCATCTGTATCAGAGCAGGTATCAGGGCTTCACGTTAAGTAATGCTACTAGCCAGGCACAGTGGGGATTACACACCTGTAATCCCCACTACTCAGGAGGCCGAAGCAAGAGGATTCCAAGTTCAAGGCTAGCCTCAGCAACTTAGCAAGACCCTCTCTCAAAATAAAAAGAACTGAGGATGTAGCTCATTGGTAGAGCACCCCTGGGTTCAAACCCCAGTACCATTAAAAAAATATACAAGTAATACTATTATGCAAGTTTATATACAAGTGTTCACCATTTCTTGTCCACATCTAGAGATGGAATTGCTTCTTCATGCATGGTGACTGTGCTTAACTGGTTTAGGAACTGCCAGGCTGTTTTCCAAAGTGGCCACACCATTTATATCCCCACCAGCAGTATAGGGCTCCAGTTTCTCCACATCCTTGCCAACACTTAACCTATCATGTTGATTCCTGCCATCCTGGCGGGTGTGAGTAGTATCTCATTGTGGTTTTGGTTGGTTCCCCCCTCCCCCCGACAGCTAATGGAGCATCTTTCATATCCTTGGACAAATGTCTATTCAAGTCCTTTGCCCAATTTTTAAATTAGGTTACCTTGGCCAGGTGTGGTGGCACCCGCCAGTAATCCCAGTACTTGGGAGGCTGAGAAAAGAGGGTCACAGGTTCAAGGCCAGCCTCAGTAACTTACAAAAACCTTTTTCTTTTTCTTTTTCTTTCTTTTTTTTTGCACTACTGGGGATTGAACCCAGGGGCATTCTACCTCCAAGCTACGCCCCCAGCCCCTATTTTTTTTATTCTTTATTTTGAAACAGGATCTCACTAAGTTGCAGAGGGCCTCACTAAGTAGCTGAGGCTGGCTGCGAACCCGGATCCTCCGGTCTCAGCCTCCCAAGTACTGGGATTACAAGTGTGCATCACCACGCCCAGCTACAAGACCTTCTTTTAAAATAAAAGTAAAGCCGGGCGTGGTGGCCAGCCTCAGCTCTCTCGCTCTCTCTCTCTCCTTGTCTGTCTGTCTCTTTCTCTCTCTCTCTCTCTCTCTCTCTCTCTACTTAGTGAGGCCCTCCGCAACTTCGTGAGACCCGGTTTCAAAAATAAAGTATGGAAAATAGGGCCGGGGGCGTAATGCGGAGGTAGAACGCCCCCCGCGTTCAATCCCTGGTACCGCAAAAATAAAATAAAATAAAATAAAATAAAATAAATAAATAAAATAAAATAAATAAATAAATAAATAAAATAAAATAAAAATAAAAAAGACCTGGGGGTGGAGCTCAGAGGTAGACTATGCTCCTGAGTTCAAACCCCAGTACAAAAAAATATATTGGATTTTTTTTTTTTTTTTTTTTTTTTTTTTTTTTTTTTTTTTTTTTTTTTTTGCGGTACCGGGGATTGAACCCAGGGGCATTCTACCTCCGCACTACATCCCCGGCCCTATTTTTTATACTTTATTTTGAAACCGGGTCTCATGAAGTTGCGGAGGGCCTCACTAAGTAGAGAGAGAGAGACAGAGAGAGAGCTGAGGCTGGCCGCGAACCCGGATCCTCCCGTCTCTGCCTCCCAAAGTACTGGGATTACAAGCATGCGCCACCACGCCCGGCTTGGATTATCTTTTGTTGCTGAGTTATCAGAGTCTGTCTGTTATCAAATATATGACTTGAAAAATACAGTTAGTCCTCCATATCCTTGGACTGCACATCCTTGGACTCAGTCAGCCTTGGGTAGGAAATGTTAAAAGACAGATTGCA
The DNA here is from genome assembly GCA_004027185.1 of Glis glis. NCBI lineage: Eukaryota > Metazoa > Chordata > Mammalia > Rodentia > Gliridae > Glis > Glis glis. The sequence goes on from PVJS01052003.1 coordinate 2,085, forward strand.
TCTGCATCGAATGTATCTGAAGAGGGAGAGGCAGGGTCACTCCCCAGACACAGCCAGGGTCTCTGGGGGTGCTCCTTCCTAATCAGGGGAGAAGCCTCTGGCCTGGTGGCTAGGAATACTCCCTGCATTTATTTCACCAAAAAACTGTGGTTCCTTCCTGCTGAGGACTTTGGGGAAATGGTGTGCAGCTATTAGGCCTGAGGTGTGGGGCAGTGACAGTAGTTGTGACACTTTCCCTCTCAGTTCTAGGCACAGGTGCCGAGGTGGATTATCTGGAGCAGTTTGGAACGTCCTCGGTAGGTACTGGGACCAGCGTTGTGACACTTGTGCCTGCATCTCTGCAGGGTGCATTCCCTGCAGTTCCTTGGCTCAGTAGTGTCCTGTGGTCCAGGCAGAGTCCAGACCCCAGTGCCCACTCTGAGACCAGCCTAGACACATCCCACTGCTGGGAAGGAAGGGCAGGCCTCGGGCCATGCAGGGGGCACCAGCGGCAGAGCGCATTGTGATCTCCTTGGGGCTGTGTCTGTGGGACAGCAATGGACTTGCCACCTTGCCCCATCCTTCCAGTTCAAAGAGTCAGCCTGGAGGAAACAGTCCTTGTACCTGAAATTCGACCCCCTCCTGAAAGACAGCCCTCTGCGACCAGTGCCTGTGATCCCAGTGACAGAAAGGTATGTCCCCCTCCTCTGAAGCTTTTGGCATGGGCCACGGAGGCAAGTGGCTTGTTACTAGGTGAACCTGTTGATCAAAGACCTCTAAACTGCTGGGTGTGGGGGCACACACCTGTAATCTCAGTACTTGGGAGGCTGAAACAGAAGGATCACAGGTTCGAGGTCAGCCTTGGCAACTTAGCAAGACTCGCAGTTACCCAGGGATACCCTGTTTCAAAACAAAAAATAAAAAGGGCTGAGGGTGTAGCTCGGAGGTAGACCCCCCCCTAGTTTCAATCCTCCCTCCCCCCAAAAAAAGACTTCTAGACTGAGGGGGTCTGACCTGAGTTAGAAAGCAGTCACAGTGCCGGGCGTGGTGGCGCACGCTTGTAATCCCAGTACTTTGGGAGGCGGAGACCGGAGGATCCGGGTTCGCGGCCAGCTTCAGCTCTCTCTCTCTCTCTCTCCCTCCGTCTCTCTCTCTTTCTACTTAGTGAGGCCCTCCGCAACTTCATGAGACCTAGTTTCAAAATAAAAGTATAAAAAAGGGCCGGGGGTGTAGCGCGGAGGTAGAATGCCCCTGGGTTCAATCCCCCGTACCGCAAAAAAAAAAACAGAAAGCAGTCACGGTGACAGGTGAGCAGACAGCAAGCCTGGAGCCCGCCTCACGTGGTGGTGGGCAACTGGCACTCCCGCACTCACCTGTCATGTACAGCCCCGCAGGTGTGTGAGAGCTCAGGAAGTTAAAATAGGAATAGGCGCTGCAGAGCGGAAGCCACAAGCCAGGGTCTGTGGCCACGCTCACCCACTGCCTGCTCTTGAAAGTAACACTTGCTGGCCAAGGTTGGACCCGTTCCTTCACAGATCACCTGTGGCAACTCCTGCTATAAGGGCAGAACGGAGTAGTTGACAGGCCGTGTGGCCTTTAAATCCAGACACATTTACTGTCTGGCATTGGTGGAGAACCGGCTGACCCCTGCTCTGAAAGAAAATGGGCATGTTTATGTAGTTTCAAGGAGAATGACTTGCTAATCATGTCATGAAACCCCCAAAGCCCAGGAAGAAAAAGTTTGCTGCCTTGACTGTCATAATTCACCCTGCACTTGAGGGCCCTGCAAATCAGGCATCCACTGACTCGGTATGGTCTGCCGTATATCACAAGGCATTGGGCCCGCTCACCAGGAGAGTGGCCCAAGGGTGATGGGCAGGAGGGAGAGGAAGGGCACACAGGTCAGCAGTTCTGCGTTTTCTACTATCAGCCTCTATTGGTTTTAAACCAAAAGCCAAAGGCAGAGCTTGGTTAAGATTGGACATGGCAGCCAGGCATGGTGGCACATGCCTATTATCCCAGTACTTGGGAGGCTGAGACAGGAGGATTGCAGGTTCAAGGGGAGCCTCCGCAACTTAGCGAGACCCTGTTTCAAAATAAAAAGGGCTGAGAGTCTAGCTCAGAAGTAGAATGCCCCTGGGTTCAATCCCCAGCACCACAAAAAAAATAAAAGATTGGACATGGCTAGGCACAATGGCGCACCTGTGGGCCCAAGCTGCTTGGGAGGATTTCAAGTTCAAGGCCAGCCTGAGCAACTTATGGAGACATCAAGGCTGGGGTGTGGCTCAGCAGTAGAGCACTTGCCTAGCACATGCAGGGCCCTGGGTTCCATCCCCAGCACCACACAAAAAAGAGCGCAGGTCTGCCCTCCTGCCCACCTGTCCTGCTCAGTACTAAGAGGGCATGAGGTCACCCGGCTGCCTGTTTGGTCTCAGCACACAGGAAGCTGATGCGCCTTCCTCGGGAAACCTGCTGGAAGTCAAGCTCGTGGACTTGGATTTCTTGAGTGCTCTGGATGTTCCTGTAAGCACTTTGGTTTCTTTGGAGCAATCTTTTTGTGATCCTAAGAGACAAGGGTGGTTTGAGGGCCTGTGTTTTACATTCCTGGGGGTCTGAAGCCTTCAGGTCTGGTGGTGGGGTATGGGCTCAACAGCCAGTCCATGACAAGCAAGGATCTTGTCCCAAGTCCCTCACTGAGCTGTCTCTGCTGCAGAAGGGCAGGCCTTGGGTTCTAGCCAGGCTGGGTGGGCTTTTCTTCCCTGGAGGCAGGTTGGAGGTAGGAGCTTGTGCTCAGCTTCTCTGTTGCCCCCACAGGTGCCAGGCCCTTCCCCCTGCATCCTAGAGTCTGGAGGTCCGCCCCTACCCACGGGGCCCATTGTGGACATGCTGCAATACAGCCAGAGGGACCTGGATGCAGCGGTAAGGACGCAGGCCGGCAGCTCCTGCATAGGACTCACAGGCCGTCCTGAGAAGTAGCCGAGAACCAGGCACAGGTGGCTCTGCATGTGGGCCCGGCACCTGCCTCGGGGTTAATGACCCTGGCCAGCTGTCCCTGCTGAGCCACAGGTAGCCACTGGTGTCAGTTATTCATCTCTCTGCCCCTTGGCCTGGCACCGCTGCCCAGGTGGATGAGGATTCCAGGTCCAGGCCAGTGGCTGCCCGCTGCAACCCTGCTCTAAGCCCAAGCTTAGCCCGGGCCTCCCTCCCCTCAGCCTCACCGGAGGGGCTCAAGCCTGGGGGAAATGGCCACACAGGGTAGGGCGCAGTCTCGCTCCAGCTGTCCACTTGTGGCAAGTGGGCACAGATGTCTCCCAGTGTTGAGGGTGGTTCTTGCTGCTGCAAACCTGGGTGTTGCCCCCCTTTCCAGCTCCTCCCCAGCCCCTGGTCACGGCGTGGCTCTGGACGGGTTAGAAGGCCCGTCTTCACCTTCCTCAGGTCTAAGGCACCCTGCTCTGCATTACCAGGGCCTCAACCATCTCTCCTTGTTCCTTGTATATGCAGAGACCTCAATCAGTTAACTCTGGCTCTGGGTCGCCTCCGAGAACCTGGGTGCCCACTGAGGGTCTGGGTGCCTCCAGGCCCTACCCTGAGCTGGCAGGGTTGGGCTCAGACCCAGGTCTGCTCCAGCGTGGCTCATAGTGACCCTCAGGGCGGTATCCTCCAGGGGTTTTGTAATATGCACCCAGGCTGCCAATGCTTATATCAGATCCCAGATGAGTAACCCCACAGCAGGCCCTCTGCCTTGGAGTTGGGCTTTCTCTCCGCCACCAAGCCCCCATCTGTAAGGGTCTGGGCCTCGCCTTTCCCTTGGGCCCGGGCACCTGCCTGCTCCACAGCCAAATCGAGTTGGAGCCCAGCAGGGCTCTGGGAGGTGGACATACAGGACACGCTCCCTGGGCACCTACTAGGTCCCACCCAGCAGGTGGCCCAGGTGAGCATAGTCAGGTAGCCCATTCCACCTGCCCTTGTGAGGACCTGGCCCATGTGGAGCAGGCAGCCTCCACCCGGGCAGGGCTCCTGAGACCCCAGGTGTGGGGTCTCCCTGGAGGGCGCCCACAGAGCTGCAGGCGGTATCTGCTTGCCAACCTGGTGTGTGGCTCATGCAGGTGAATGCAGCACAGAAGGAGAACCTGGAGCTGAAGAGCAGGTGTGAGGAGCTCCACCTGAAGAACCTGGAGATGGGGTAAGGCTGGTAGCCAAGTCCAGCCCTGACCCGGGCCGCCCGCCACGGGCCACTGTGGATGACCACATGTTCTTCCCCCACAGGAAGGTCATGGACGGGTTTGAGGGGCTCGTGTGCCAGGCGATGGGTGAGTGCCAGCTGCTCCCCTTCCTGTCTCCCTGTGGACACTGGCTTGCCATGGAGCGGCTGAGGGTGGGGGTCCACGAGGTGGTGGCGTAGTGCCTGGCACTCACTGACCCTGAGCTCAGCCAGGGTCATGGTGGGACAGCTGCTGCCCTGCGGCACCCTGCCCTTACCTGGGGACACAAGGCTTGGGCTCCTAGAGGTGTCCTTGTGCCTGTCATGCACTGAGCGGTGGCCTGGTCCCCCTCTCTCTCTGAGTGCCTTATGTCTGGTTGCACGACCCACGGCCTCTTGCATGAGCTTTGAGTAACCACACCAGCGCCCGCCCACAGGGACCGCACCTCTCTAGGTACTTCACTGCCGGCTCCTGCTCTGGGCTCCCTGTGGGGTGACAGGAAGAAGCAGCTGTGTGTGGGCCTGTGTCCTGTCCCAGAGGACACTGGGAAGGGGGCTTGTCACGCTGTGAGATGTCCGATGGGGCCCACACCTACTGCACCCCCTGCCGCCCTCATGTTTGTGGCTATTTGTGGTGCCGGTGTAGTGGTTGCTGCTGAGCCCGAATGCTTGGTTTTCTTAAGAGGAGGCTGAAAAACAGAAGCAGCTTGCCAAAGCTGAACTCCAGGAGGTCCTAAAACAAAAAGACCAAGTGACTGCAGACCTGAACTCCATGGAAAAGTCCTTCTCTGACCTCTTCAAGCGGTTTGAGAAGCAGAAGGAGGTGATTGAAGGTTACCGCAAGGTGCGTGGTGCCTCGCTTGCCTCGCGGCCCTTGGTCCATGCTGATGGCTCCAGGATGTGTGGCGTGCTGCGATGGCTCTGGCTGTGTCCAGTACATGGTAGGGGGGGCGGGGGTAGGAGTCCTGCCACACAGCCTGTCTGTGAGGTGCAGGGTTAGGAGGCCAGGTGGCTGCAGGGACTGGCATTCCTGCGAGACGCAATCTGCACACAGCCAGTGGTGATGGGGCTGTAAGCTCAGGGTCGCCCTGCAGGAGGGGTGCTGGGTCTGGCCTTAACCATGTTGTGGTGGGCAGGGGCCAGGAGCACGTGGCATTAGTGTCACAATGCCCCTCAGGGCAGCATCTCACTGAGTGTGAGACATCCAGGGAGCACTATGGGAGCCAGGCCAAGTGTGGCCCCAGTCATGCAGTGGTCCCGTGCATGGCCTGTGCTCTTCAGCAGGGTCCAGCCAGCCCAGGTCCCAGCCGGGAAGGTCCAGGGGCTGCCCTGCACCAGATGGGCAGCAGGGATGATTGGAATGTGCAGAGAGAGACTTTTTCCAGAAGGAAAATGGGACGGGCTGTTTCACTGCTAACGTCCCCCAAAGCCTCCAGGGTTACAGTCTGCTCTGACTCTGGGGGTCCCCCGGACAGTCTCTGATGAAACAAATGCTCACAGCTCATATGCACTCATTCCTAAAGAACGAAGAGTCGCTGAAGAAGTGTGTCGAGGATTACATCGTGAGGATTGAAAAGGAGGGCCAGAGGTACCAGGCCCTGAAGGCCCATGCAGAGGAGAAGCTCCGGCTGTGAGTGCGGGCGCACCCCTGGGAGGGGAGGCTCGTCCATGGGCTGGGCTCAGCCTCATCTCTGCCCCTCCAGGGCAAATGAGGAGATCAGCCAGGTCCGGAGCAAGGCCCAGGCGGAGGCCCTGGCATTCCAGGCGAGCCTGAGGAAGGCACAGATGCAGATCCACTCGCTGGAGAAGACTGTGGAGCAGAAGGTGAGTTGGGGGCCACCGGCAGCACCTTCCAGGAGACCAGGGACCAGCCCCCCTCCAGCCTCTGCACACCTGGGCACAGGTAGACGGGACCTCCCTGGCCAGTTACTGCTCCTCTTTCTCCTCAGACTAAAGAAAATGATGAACTGACCAGGATCTGCGATGACCTCATCTCCAAGATGGAAAAGATCTGACCAGAGCCACGGCCGCCACCCACCTTACCTGTCTGTCTCTCTGTCTCTCTGTCTGATTTCTCTTAATTTTGTGTTCTTCTCTCTTAACCTCAACTTGTTTTCAAACTAGATTGCTTTTAAAAGAAGATTAAATAAAGTTTCCTTAAGTTCAAACTCTGAAGTCAGTTTTGTGTATGTGCATGTGTGTGGAGCTGGGAATTGAACCCAGGGGTGTTCTACCTCTGAGCTGCACCCTAGCCCTATTTTATTTTTATTTTATTTTTATTTTTTTGGGGGGGGTACTGAGGATTGAACCCAAGGGCATTCTATCTTGCACTCCCAGCCTGATTTTACTTTTATTTTGAAACAGGGTCTCACTAAGTTGCTGAGGCTGGTCTCAAACCTTTGCCTGTGTCAGCCTCTCAAATACTGGGATTACAGGCAAGTGCCACCATGCCCAGCTTTTTTTTTTTTTTTTTTTTTTTTTTTTTTTTTTACGGTACTGGGGATTGAACCCAGGGGCATTCTACCTTTGAGCTACACTCCCAGCCTTATTTTGTTTTTTCTTTTTTGCGGTACTGGGGATTGAACCCAGGGGCATTCTACCTCCGAGCTACACCCCCAGCCCTATTTTCTTATTCTTTATTTTGAAACAGGGTCTCACTAAGTAGCTGAGGCTGACTGCGAACCTGTGATCCTCCAGTCTCAGCCTCCCAAGTACTGGGATTACAAGCGTGTGCCACCACATCCGGATTTTTGTGTGTGTGTGTGTGTGTGGTGCGGGAGATTGAACCCAGAGGAATTCTACCTCTAAGCTACACCCCCACCCCATTTTATTTTTTATTTGGAAACACGGTCTCGCTAAGTTGCTGAGAACCTAGCTAAGTTGCTAAAGATGGCCTCAAACCTGTGATCCTTCCATCTCAGCATCCCAAGTACTGGGATTACAGGCGTGCGCCACCATGCCCAGCTCTTATTTTATTTTTATTTTGAAATGATCTAAGTTGCAGAATGTCTCACTAAATTGCTGAGGCTGGCTTGCGAACCTGTGATCCTCTGTCTCAGCTTCCCAAGTACTAGGATTATAGATGTGCTGCACCACGCCTGGCTCACCTTTTTTTTTTTTTTTTTTTTTTTTTTGCAGTACTGGGATTGAACCCAGGGGCATTCTACCTCCGTGCTACATCCCCAGCCCTATTTTTTATTCTTTATTTGGAAACAGGGTTTCACTAAGTTGCAGAGGGCCTCGCTAAGTAGCTGAGGCTGGCTGTGAACCTGTGATCCTCCTGTCTCAGCCGCCCAAGTACTGGGATTACAAGCTTGCGCCACCACGCCCAGCTTCACCCTTTTCTTCTAAAATGAAGGTGTCCACAGGGCTTGGTGGCGCACGCTTGTAATTCCAGTACTTTGGGAGGCGGAGACCGGAGGATCCGGGTTCCCGGCCAGACTCAGCTCTCTCCCTGTCTCTCTCTCTGCTTAGTGAGGCCCTTCGCAACTTCGTGAGACCCGGTTTCAAAATAAAGTATAAAAATTAGGGCTGGGGGTATAGCGCGGAGGTAGAACGCCCCTGGGTTCAATCCCCGGTACCGAAAAAAATAAAATAAAATAAAATAAAATGAAGGTGTCCCAGCTCTGGCCTGAGGCCAAGCCAACCTACCACTTCTGTGTCCCCCAGCTGCCCTGCTTCCCTGTCCCCGGGAGCTGCCCCAGGAGCCTGCCTCAAGCTACCCCAGCTATGCTACACCTGGCTTTTTTTTATTTTGAAATGGTCTCAAACTGGGCGTGGTTGTGCACTCTTGTAATCCCAGTACTTTGGAAGCTGAGACCAGAGGATCGGGGTTTGCGGCCAGCCTCAGTTACTTAGGCCCTCCGCAACTTAGTGAGACCCTGTTTTAAAATAAAGAATAAAAAATAGGGCTGGGGGTGTAGCCCAGAGGTAGAATGCCCCTGGGTTCTATCCTCAGTACTGCCAAACAAAAGAAGGAAACTATCTCACTAGGTTGCCGAGGGCCTTGCTAAGTTGCTGAGGGGGAACTTGAACCTTCTGTACTCCTGTCTCAGCATCCCCAGGACTGGGATCACAGGCATACACCACCAGGCCCAGCTATTCAGTCACTGGATTCTAATGTACTCCAATTGAGAAAACAGGTTCCTGGACACACATCTGAAGAAACTCAAGACATTTCCCATCTCTGCCACACACCTGACAGCAGTCCTGGGGACCTCTCAGCATAGCGCAGGCAGCACCGGGGGCCAGGAGCCTCCTATGTCATCACGCACACACGGCCGACCGCCTGAAACCTCTTGTTCCCTGCAGTGGTGATCTGCAGACAGCTGCCATCCCGTGACTGTCAGACAGCGTCTGGACATTGGAGAGACTCTCAGCATCCTCAGGCCTGTGTCCACCAGGCGGTCTCAGTGGTAGCCACACACATGGGACTTGCTCGCGTAGCAAAGTGCCCTGCGTAATCCAGCTAGAGCGGGGCTTGACCCCCAGCAGCCCGAGTGAAGACGGTCTCCAGCGAAGGCAGCTGAGCTTGGCTGGCACTCTGAAGACATGGTTCCTGCAGCCAGCGCATTGAGAAGATGACCATGACACGCCGGCAGCACTGCTCTGTAGCTGCTGCCACGGAGCTGGCGCTCTGGAAGCCGCCTCGAGCAGTGACTCATGTGGAGAGGGTGAGACCCGGCTCCTTTCTCCCTCTGCTGTCCTGTAACTGCCCGCACCACCCAGAGAGCTGATCCCTCTCCTTGCTCCAGAGGTGCCTTCCCCACCCAGTTTGCCATTGTTTTTTCAAAGGAGGTTTTGGTTTTGGTTTTTGTGGTGCTGGGATGGAACCCAGGGGAACTTTAACTCTGAGCTGCACCCCCAGCCCTTTTTTTTATTTTGAAACAGGGTCTCATTTAGTTGCTGAGAGTCTCACTGATGTTGCTGAGGCTGGCCTCAAACCTGCAATCCTCCTGTCTCAGCCTCCCAAGTACTGGGATTACAGGTGTGTGCTACCACACCCTGTTCCCCAGCCCCCCCCTTTTTTTGAGACAGGTTGTCACTAAATTGCTGAGGCTGGCCTTGAACTTGCGATCCCCCTGCCTCAGCCTCCCATGTAGCTAGGATCACAGGTATACGCTACCACCCCTGGCTATCAAAAGAGTTTTTTTTTTTTTTTGTCACTGGGGATTGAACCCAGGGGCATTCTTCCTCCAAGCTATACCCCCAGCCCTATTTTTATCCTTTATTTTGAAACAGTGTCTCACTAAGTTGCAAAGGCCTCACCAAGTAGCTGAGGCTGGCTGTGAACCATGCCCGGCATTTAAAATTCATCTTTTACTTTATTTACTTATTTTTATTTTTTTGCGGTACTGGGGATTGAACCCAGCAGCATTCTACCTCCAAAGCTACACCCCACAGCCCTATTTTTTGTTCTTCATTTTGAAACAGGGTCTTACTAAGTTGAGGAGGGCCTCACTAAGTAGCTGAGGCTGGCAGCAAACCCGGATCCTCTGGTCTCAGCCTCCCAAGTACTAGGATTACAAGTGTGCACCATCACGTCCAGCTCAAAAGAGGTTTTTTTTTTTGTAATCCCAGTACTTGGGAGGCGGAGACCGGAGGATCTGGGTTCATGGCCTGCCTCAGCTACTTAGTGAGGCCCTCTGCAACTTCTTGAGACCCGGTTTCAAAATAAAGTATAAAAAATAGGGCCGGGGGTGTAGCTTGGAGGTAGAAGGCCCCTAGGTTCAATCCCCAGTACCGCAAAAAAAAAAAAAAAAAAAAAAAATAGATCTGTAGTGTGTGTGTGTGTGTTACTGGGGATTGAACCCTGAGGCATTCTATCTCCAAGCTACGCACACACACACACCAGCCCTTTTATTTTTTGTTTTGAAACAGGGTCTCTCTAGGTTGCTGAGAATTCCGCTAAGTTGCTGGGGCTGTCCTTGAACCTTTGATCCTCCTTGTCTCAGCCTTCCAAGTACTAGGATTACAGGCGTGCACCACCACACCTGGCTTAGATTTGTGTTTTAAAAGTGCTCCCCACTCCCAGTGCTTCCTACCAGACCCTGGAGCCCCTTCCTGCAGCCCTTCCTGCCCTTCCTGCAGCCCTTCATGACAGCAGGGCTGTCATGGCTCAGTGGTCCACTTGAACTCTGAAACAAAGCCCTGTAGATAAGAAATCATGTCTGTTAGCCAGCAGGCCCTAGAGGGCACCAGGGCTGCATCCTCAGTGCCCAGCCCTGGCTCAGCTGGGGCTGGCCTATAGAAGGGCCCATGCCTGGTACAGGGATGGGCTGACGGGCACTTGCAGGGTGGAGGGAACCCTAGGATGGGCTCGATAGAGCTCCGTAGCCCCCAGGAGCCCTTCTGAATAGGCAGAGACAGCCCAGCAGGGGCCTCCCATGGACACTGGACTCTGAGCTGTGACAGGCCTGGGTCTACGGAACCACAGGAGGGCCCAGGGGGTTCTTCTGCTTGTCTGATCCAGCAGGTCTGGGCAGGGCTGAAAGTTGGAGCTGTTCACACTGTTGGGGAGCGGGGGTGCTGGCACTGCTCACAGCGCCCTGGGAGACAGGCAGGGACCGCAAGGGAAAACACGCAAGGGCCCACAGGAACAGATCCCCAGCCCAGGCCCGAGGAAGAACCTGAGCCAAAGCAGTATTTTCTCTCAATGGGAAGTGGGGATCTCTCCCAGGGAGGAACCCAGGCTGAGGCCTAGGAAGTCACATGGCCTGGCGAGGTCCCCGCCACTCCTGGAGCCTCTGAATGTCCCTCAGCCAGGGCCACAGACCCAGGAGCTGCTGCAGAGACTCCCAGCTGGCCTGCAGCTTTTTTATTCTTGGTGTGTGTGGGGGGGGGGGGTGCCACAGACAGGAGAAGTGCCCATTGCTGCCACCAGGTGTCGCTGCCGGCCATGGCCCGTAGCATGGGGTGGGGGGTGTTGGCCTGGGTGATGCCGTGGCGGAGGGGCAGGGCTGTGATGCCAAGATGCGGGTGGGCCACCTGGGAGGCCGAGGAGTGTGGGGGGCTTCCAAGGACAGGCTCAGGAGCCCAGGAGCCTGGGCAGTTCCATGGGGCTGGGAAGGCCAGTGGTGTCTATGGCCCCCTAGGGAGGGGCGAATTTGTGCTCAGCCTGCTTGAAGAAAAGTACCTGGTTTGGGGCAGAAGGCCGTGAGGGCTGGGCAAGGCAGTACTGAGGCAGGAACCTGAGCCAGCCTCACAGGGCCTCAGCCTCTCTCCCCTCCCCACCTGAGTCCCCCAGACCCCACACCTATGCTTCACCCCACAGACTGGTCCAGAGCCCATGGGCCTCCTGACTAGCATACTGGAGCCGTCCACCTCCTCCCCTGCCAGAAACCCCCATCCCACCCCTCCCCTGCCAGGCACCCCATCCCACCCCCTTCCCAGCCAGGGACTACATCCCACCCCTCCCCTGCCGGGCACCCCATCCCACCCCCTTCCCAGCCAGGGACCCCATCCCACC
>PVJS01052004.1:0-13773 GCA_004027185.1 Glis glis
TGCCCCTGTGTTCAATCCCCAGTACCGCAAAAAAAAAAAAAAAATAGGACTGGGGTTGTAGCTTGGCAATAGAATGCCCCTGGGCTCAATTCCCAGTACCACAAACAAACAAACAAACAAAAACAGATGCAGTTTAAAATAGACTGCAGTGGGGCTGGAGATGTGGCTCAGTGGTAGAGTGTGTGCTTAGCATGCATGAGACACTGAGTTCAAACACCAGTCCCACAAAAAAAGTATACACACACATGCACACACACACACACACACACACACACACACACACACCTATCTAACTAGTAACCATATATTTTTTACCTGATGCCAATTAAAGGAAAATTGGAAACAATTTTTTTCTACAAATTCATTTTTATATCTTCTGTCTCCCCATCCTTCTCCCCAGCACAACCATTCTGCCACAGATACCCATTACTTGGTCCCTAGATTCCTGCAATCAACTCCCATCCAGTGGCCCTCACGTCAGCATCTCCCAATCCATCCCTTTACCACTGCCACACCAATCTCCATGCCATCTCTATAGGTGCACAATGTCCAGGGACATTCTGCATGTAACTTCCTCTGCCCTATTCTCAAAGTTTCCCATCATTTGGCCCAAACTATTTATTTCCTTCCTGTAACTCAACAGATACTACAGTGTTTAGTCTCATTCATGTAAAAGTGTCATGTTCATTCTTATTGTAGATGAGCAATCCTTCTCCTCTCCATGCCTTCCAATTCTACCAGGCTGTGTGTGTGTGTGTGTGTGTGTGTGTGTGTGTGTGTGTTGGTGCTGGGGATTGAACCCAGGGGCATTCTACCTCTGAGTTACACTCCCACCCTATTTTAATTTTTATTTGGAAACAGGGTCTCTCTAAGTTGCTGAAAGCCTGGCTAAGTTGCTGAGGCTGGCCTTGAACCTATGATCCTCCTGCCTCAGCCTTCCAAGTATGGTGATTACAGGCATGAGCCATCATAACCAGCTTCTACCAGTTTTTTAAGATTATTTCCCTGTAATTGTTTTATTTTTTAATATTGAAATGAAAGAATCATAAAAAATACATATGTGTGTTTATATGTTTTAAATGTACAAATACAATGTAAGTGTATTATATTTTATTTAAAATAAAAACATAATACACTTACATTGTATTTGTATCTTAAAATATAACATTATAATTAAATTACAATATAATATGCATATCTTTCATCTTAATAGATCTATGGTATTTATTTAATTGGGCCAACTTAATAATGTCAATTACTCAAATATTGGCCATTTAAATATTTCAATGAGCTGGGCGTGGTAGCGCACACTTGTAATCCCAGTACTTGGGAGGCTGACACCAGAGGACCGGGGTTTGTGGCCAACCTCAGCTACTTAGTGAGGCCCTCTACAACTTAGTGAGACCCTGTTTCAAAAATAAAGAACAAAAAATAGGACTGGGGGTGTAGCCTGGAGGTAGAATGCCCCTGCGTTCAATCCCTGGTACTGCAAAAAAACAAAAAAATTCAATGATAGGACCTAATAATAGATTTCTTGGCTTCCACAAAACTTGTTTTTGGCATTAAAACTAAACCAGACTTGATAAATTCTACACTTTGAGGTGTTGCTTAGGGATAGTAGTTCAATTTTTGGTTGTTTCAAAGTACCTGTAAACAACTAAATGATAAAGATGTTGAAAAATATAAGATGGATGTTCTTCTTTCTTTCTCTCATAGTTCAGAACCCTGGATTTTTGGAGATGCCTTTGGCTGCTGAGGACTAAGCTGCCTAAAAAGTGATGAGCAGGCCGATTCCTAAGCACTTACTCGGGGGCCCCTGTCCCTTGTACAGTGCTGTCCATAAAGCCCTGCTTGTGTTAACCCCAAAGGAATGCAGCTTGCCTGGGGCCAAGGCCTGCACAGTACATCCATGAAAATCACGCTGCAGCAGGGTGGACACTATCAATCTATACAGGAATACAAGGGCCCCTTGAAAGAATAAACATCTTAGGGCCAGGCACTATGAGCCTAAAACTGGATCTTGACTTTAAAAACACACTTATATAATCTTATAAAGAGTTGTTATCCTCAATAAATTTTTTCCTTGTCCAGATTATTTTTATTTTAAAACTCTGAATATTATATATTTTCATTTCCAAGTTAAATTAGCTGTCTGCACAGGGGCTTTACTACCCTCCCCCCCTTTGTTTTTCTGTTCTTGAGGATTGGCTACCCAGATAGACAAAGATGTAGCAATAAGTGTGAAAAACTTTGGAGTCCTTTGAAAACCTTTATGTAGTCCCACAGTAACTTCTATAAGAAATTCAATGGATACTTCTCAGCCTGCTTTTTTTGGATAAACTGTTCCCCGGTGACCTTGACACTACTCTTCTTGTTCTCCTGTGTCTTCTCTTTGGCTTGACTCCTTTCTCGGTTAACCCATTCATGCTGATTTCTCCAGAATTTAGTCTTTGGCATTTGCCCAACAAGCTTGCTTTCAGTACTGTTCCACCTTATCCAGCTACCAAGCACCCTGTTTTCTCCCAACCAGCTCTCTTCTGGTTTCATTCCCTGCACTGATCTGTCCGGGCACCCCTCAGGTACTCTCTCACCCTCAACTCCTTTCTCAAAATACTAAGTGTGGCTGACACTAATGCAGAGCCACAGAGACGCTCGCTCGTTTATTGCCAGTGGGAATCCAAAACAGTATGGCTACATTGGAAAACAGTTTCGCAGTTGCTTATGAAATCAAACATATTCTTCCCATATAATCCAGTAATCCTGCTTCTTGGTATTTGCCCATATTAGTTGAAAACATAAATCCATACAAAAATCTACACATAGTGTTTACAGCAACTTTATTCATAATGACTAGAAGATCTCCTTCAATAGGTGAATGGATAAAAAAAAAACTGTGGTATATAATGGATGCATTATCATGATAAAAAGAAATGAACCATCGAGCCATGAAAAGACAGGAAGGAACCTTAAATGCATAGTGCTAACTGAATGAAGCCAATCCGCAAAGGCTGTGTTCTATATGACTTTCAGGAAAAGGCAAAACTATGAAGACAGTAAAAGGATGAATAGTTGCCAGGGTTTAAGAGGGAAAGAGAATGAATAGCCAAGCATAGAGGACTTTTAGGGTTGTGCAACTACTCTATGTGACAGTACAATAGTAGAGAGGTTACCCAACCCAGGCTTGAAAGCTCATCACATGAAAACTCATCACAAGAGATAAGCTTTAGGAAAAGAAAATAGGATTTATTGAGGATGCTAGCAACCAGGAAGGAGCTAGACTAAATCTCCAGAAATCCTGCCAAGCCTTTGGGGAAAGTAGGAGAATATTTATATGAGGCTAGGTTAGGGGCTATGTGCAGAAACAGCATTTCCTGGGAGCTGGGGTCAAACTGTCCGATGATTTGACACTGGCTGGAGTTGATAATCTCCTAGTGACAGCATATTCTTATCTTGAGGGTGAGATCTCCAGCATGTAGAGTGAAGGCCATATCTTAGGAATGGGCAGGGGATAGTAAGAAAGCAAGATGGAATCACTGACGATAACAGCCTGTTACAGTACATGTCATTAAACAGTTTTCCAACCTAGAGAGTGCACAACACCAAGGATGGACCTTAAGATAACTATGCATTTGGGATGATCATGGGTACCACTGGAGGTGATAAAGTGTAACAAGCGTTCCACTCTTGGGGGATGCTGGTGGTGAGGGAGGCTGCAGAGGGGAGTAGAATATGAGAGCATATGGGAACGTCCTGCACTCTGCTCTGAATCTAAAACTGCACTAAAAATACAAGACTATTAATCAAATTTAAAAAAAAATAAAAATAACAAATCCAGAGCAATGCAGCAGAGTGCTGCCATGCCTCTGGTATTTCTAGACACCATCTCAGATCCACCAACCATGGGGTACTGGTCTGTGCATCCCTGATCACTTCCTTTTCACTTTCCTCTCCCCATCTATGCCAAAGTTTGACTTCTCTTGAACTTTCCTGCTTTAAACATAACCCCTTACACTCAAAAGCAGTATTGCCTGAGAAAAATGAAGATCAATAGGTAAGACCCCATCAACTTTTCTCACCATCTGTAAATGTTAATATATGTTCTCATTCCTGACTCCCTTCACCGCCCGTTTCTTCTGTCTGCATGAAGGGGGGATCCCTCCTTCTGTCCAAGATAACCTCTCTGTTGTACTTTAGATTCCATCTTCTTGTGCCTTCAGTGACTCCTCCAGATTACCCATGCATATTCTTCTACTATATCTTTAACTGGCTCTTACCTGGCTTTTCCTTCTCAGCATAAACATGTTCAAATCCTTCCCACTGTAAGAAAAACATTCCTGCCGGGCGTGGTGGCGCACGCTTGTAATCCCAGTACTTTGGGAGGCGGAGACCGGAGGATCCTGGTTCGCGGCCAGCCTCAGCTCTTGCTCTGTCTCTGTCTCTGCCTCTCTCTCTCTCTCTCTCTCTCTCTCCTTAGTGAGGTCCTCCGCAACCTTGTGAGACCCGGTTTCAAAAATAAAGCATAAAAAATAGGGCCGGGGGCATAGCGCGGAGGTAGACCGCCTCTGCGTTCAATCCCCGGTACCCCCCCCCAAAAAGAAAAACATTCCTTTGACTCTACCTCTCTTTCATGTATTGGAAACCTACAAACATCAATTGGTTGCAGTGATCAGGGCATTTTAGTTGCAAGTGAAGGAAAATTCAACCTGAATTGCCTTACACAAAAGGGAGGATTTATTTACTCCAACCCAAGGAAGCAATGAACTACCAAAGTGGCTTCTGCCAAGACTTAGAACGATGAGAGATTCAGTTGCCTGTCTCTCTTCCCATCTTGTCTCTCTATATGTCTCTGCATGTTGGCTTCATTTTCTCTCAGTGCAGTTGAGCTTTATTTGCATGGCAGGAAACCATTAATTTTACAACATACAGCTTCTGTTTTAACATATTTGGGATGCTATAACAAAGAACTATCACTGAGCATGGTGGCGTAATCTCAGTACTTGTGAGGCTGAGACAGGATTGCAGATGCAAAGCCAACCTCAGCAACTTAGCAAGGCCCTCAGCAACTTAGTGAGACCCTGTTTCAAAATAAAATAGAGATTGGAAGCCAGGAATGGTGGTGCATGTTTGTAATCCCAGTACTTGGGAGGCTAGGACAGGAGGATCGCAGGTTCACAGCCAGCCTCAGCAACTTGTGAGGCCCTCCACAATTTAGTGAGACCCTGTTTCAAAATAAGGAATAAAATAGGGGTGGGGGTATAGCTCGGAGGTAGAATGCCCCTGGGTTCAATCCCCAGTACCACACACACACACACATACACACACACACACACACACACACACACACTATATATATATATATATGGATTGGGATGTAGCTCAGAGGTAGAAGGCCCATGGGTGCAATCCCCAGTTCCACATTAGAAAAAAGAAAGTAATATAAACCAGGTGGCTTACAACAGAAATTTATTGCTCACAGTTCTAGAGGCTGGAAAGTCTAAGATCAAGACATTGGCAGAGTCAGTGTGTGGTGAGGGCTCACTTCCTGATTCATGGACTGACTGCTGTCTCTTCACTGTGTCCTCACATGGTGGAAGAGCACTGTAGTGTCTTCAGCCCCTTATAAGGCATTAATCCCATCACGAGAGCTCTGCCTGCATCACCTCCCAAAGACTTCACCTTCTAGTGTCATCTCAGTGGAGGTGAGGTTTCAACAGATGAATGGTGGGGGCACAGAAATATTCAGTCTATAGTGACTTACATCAGGGAAAGTCTAACCCCTGTTTTCTGAAACACATTAAAACCCCCGGAAAAGGCACCCATTGGTTTAGCTTGGCTTCAGTACTCAACATGAGTAAGTCACTGTGTCAAAGGGAAATGGGTCAGGTTGTTCGGGACTGCCCTGGAATCCAGACACTGAGGTCAGAGAAGAGGCGGCATACTACTGAAGCAGCCCTATGGGAACCACGTGAGTGGTGGCAAGTCCAAGCAGTAGAAAGGGAATACCAGCAGATAACATCATAGATATTCACTGGAGGACTCCTCACTGAAACACAGCCCTCTTGCCCAACGCTCAACTGAAATGCTTTTGATATGTGCAATATGCCTCTACATTACCAAATAAATGGACAATTTTTCTTCCTTTTGCATACAGTAACTTTCATTTATCATTTATCATTGCTGAAAGCCCCTACCTGCTTCTTGAAAGTTTTTCCTCCCTGGTTTATATGATACCATTCAGTCCTGATATCTCTTCTCGGGCAATTCCTCCACCCTATCATGTTTACGTTCCTCTGTTCATTCCTCTTTTCCTAATATTCCCTGGAATATAAAAGTCCACTAGCTTATTGTAATAGCTTCATATGATTGGCTCTGGTTTGATACTTTGCCTCTTTAATTTATCTTCATCATGCCTAATAGGGTGAACACCATGAAATAGAAATTGGATCCAAATCTTTGTGCATTTTGAGAAAAGATCTCTACAGTTTCCCATGCAATGTTCAAATTTGTGAGATCAGCACACTTTGTGGTCTGAACCCACTCTCTTTTGGTATCCCTCTTGTATTCCTTCCCCTTCAGTAGTCATTGACTGAAACTTTCATGCCTTCGTCTCTTTTCTGCAAAGAGAACCTTTTTACTTCTAGCATGATTTTTTTGTTTTTGTTTTACCAGTTTCCTTCTAACTCACTCTTAACGTTTCTTTAAAATTTGATTCAACAGGAATAGATTATTCAACAAAGGGTTTTCAGGAAGGGAAAAAGACTATATTTAGGGCTGAAAATTAAGTTATATTTTCATTTATTTAAAGTTACTAAAATCAATCTCAGATGCAATTAGAAAGATGTACAAAAATTTAAAACAGGAGAAAATGAAAAAGTCAGTGGTTTGTTAGTGAATAGTTACATTTCTGGAGGAGTTAATAAAGTATAAAATTAATGTTTAATTTTAAAAAGAAAATATTGAAGGACTGAGTAATAGTTTAGATTTTTGGTAGTTCAAACAAAAACAAAAGTAAAAGACAAATGACAAATTAGAGCAATATATAAAACAGACTGTCTCATACTATTCATGCTATATAAATAGCACTTGAAAATTAATAAGAAAACGTCTATGACCTCAGAAGAAAAAAAATTTAAAGGACATGGATAAATATGAGCATGTTTATTTTTATTTTTCTCTTATTCTTCCCTGTATTGTACAAACTTCCCACAATTAAATTATATTCTGCTTTCAAAAATATAATGTAAAGTATGCATAAAATTGTTCTGTACAGCAGTATTAAAAATGGTGGAAAACTGGAAACAACAAGTGTCTAAGAATAGTCAAAGATTAAGTATTTTTAAAAGTTTTCTCAAAAAGGCTTCCATCTCATGCTGGTCTGGGTCCTCACTCTCGCGTGACTTCCACCCCAGCTCCTGCTTCCCTTTGGCTTCATTAGCTGTTGCTTTCTAAATAGAGCTCAATCAAATATATCTGGTAAACTTTTAACTTTCTTTTTCAAAGGTACTCTTATTTCCTGATACCCCAGAGTACCTGCAATTACCCACAGATGCTCTGTTTTGCTTCTGGCCCTTAACTCATTGAGTCAGCTCCTGGGACAGCCGATCCCTTGTCTGCCAGCTGCATCTTACTTGGCCTTCAAGACTTCAAGGATTATTTCAGTAGGGTTTCCATGTTATTATAGAACCCAGTGGATCAGATCAGGTCCACAGCTGAGTTGAAGTGGAAGAGATTTACTATAAGACAAAACTCTGGAAGATACAGGGCAGAGGAGCAGGAAGAGCAAGGAGGACTAAAGCCTGGACGAGGGGACAGTGAAGGAAGAAAGGACTGACGAGGAAGATTCTCAAACCACAGTGCAAAGTCCCAACCTGCCCAGTGGGAACTCCATCACACATCACTATGCAACAGTTCAGCGCCAGGCAGTGGCCAGGCCCTGCCGTCCCTGCTGCGTTCAGTCCTTGACGCAGGCTGTCCACAGGAGTGTAGCATCAGCTCCAATGCTGTAACAGATCCTGAATCTCCCGCAACTGGGGGCTGTCACCTGAATCCACTCCTTGTCATAGGTGTTATCTTGAAGACAAATCTACAGGACACATCAGTATGACTGCACACCATGTAATATCATAGACTACATAATATTGCCACTTATTGTTTATTCATCTTTCCTCCTCCATAAGTGCCTTAGAAATAAACAAAAGTAGCCGAGCGTGGTGGCGCACGCTTGTAATCCCAGTACTTGGGAGGTTGAGACAGGAGGATTGCAGGTTCGCGGCCAGCCTCAGCTACGTAATGAGACCCTCCCCAAATTAATGAGACCCTGTTTCAAAATAAAGGCTAGAAAATAGGTTGGGGCTATAGCTGAGAGGTATAATGCCCCTGTACTGCAAAATAATTAACTAGTTAATTAAAAATAAACAAAATGAAAAATTCAGGTGATAAATTTAAAAGTATTTGTTAGATTTTTACATGTATAGATACTATCTTACTTATCTCCATATCCCCCAGATAGATGCTCAGTGAGCGTTTGCTAAATAAATGAATGAAAACCAGCATAGTAATTTCTCCCAAAAGAGAGCTTTGTAAGAACATAAACTATAAAGAAAGCATATTTTCTACTCTGACTTCTCCTTGTATTCATTTCATCTCACCAACAATTTGCCTGTGGCTTTGATAGCAATAAAAAATAGAGAAGTGGTTGATATAAGTCCCAAATTTAAACAAAAGAAACCAGAATATCAATATTCTTACAGTAAAGGTATCAAGTTCATGTGGACAGGGGCACACGAGCTGGTATAAACCTTCATGTCATCTCAACCAGTTAGATAGTCTTGGGTAAACATCCACTTCAAGAAGAGAAGCTACCTGTCAGATGTGAACTCCAGATCCCCTCATTACCTATCATCCACTTGAAAAGCCCCTGAGAAATCACCAGTATATGAAGAAATGCAGAAGTAGCAGATGCTGAGCAACTTATGATGTGCCAAGCACAGCACTGAATGGTTCTCCCCAAGCTCAAATAAGGACATGCACCTCCAGGAGATTATGTGGGTGTCCAAAGCCATGTCCTATTTTTAGAGCAGAAATTTGAAGCCAAGTTTCTTTGACTCCCAAACACAAGCATGTGATCCCCACAACACCAATGACTTTAGCTTTAAAACTCCTATTGAACCCAAAAGAGAGCTAGGTCACTCAAAATAAATCTCTGTTCTACCTTTCTAGAAGATGTTTGTCAATCACATCAGAGACTTTTGGGAGAATTGTACTAGTTGATCTCTGAAGGCAAAATCATTTGAATGTGGTAGTCTGGTTATGGCTAGTAGTAACTAGACTAGTTATAATTAGTAGTAGTTATAACTAGACTACCACTAGTTATAACTACTAACTAATGTAGTAGTCTAGTTATGGCTTAGATATTTTTAGAATAAAAGCAATTAAGCATTCTCCCACAATCAGAACCAGTTCTTGCTAATTGCTATTAAGAAAGTTAAAAGCTTACCAGATGTATTTGATTGAAATATGTCTAAAAAGTTTCACAGAGTTAAAAATAAACTTAATTTGTCTTCAAAATTTTTGAGGCAGTCATCCAATAGGAAATCCCATAAAACCATCCTCTTTATTCTTAGATGAATGTAGATAGTACAAAGTCAATAAAATTATTGTTAGTGTTACATGTGGTCATTTACAATAAGGAACTCAAATAAATCCACAGCTTAAATAAACATTCTTTAATTTGTTACACTCAGAGTTGTGAGCAATGTTAATATTAATACAATATCTATTTTATTATTTAGGAAAAGTGTACTTAATTATGTTGAGGCTGTTTCAGGATAGACTTAGATTGCATTCTTCACCCTGTAGCCCCCTGGGACTCACTTGCAATTTTTCTCAAGTAAGTGCTTGCTTTCAAGAACCATTTCTCACCCTTGCAAGTGTGGAAATAAATCATTTGTATAAACGTGAAGCTGCCTAGTGTGATTTTTATGGAAATAACAATGGCAGTTCAACAATGGGACCGAGGGTGGGAGTACAAACTGTTATAAATACATTGCTAATAACGTCAGTGTATTTCCTGTGTCTTCCACACAACTATCTCTGGGGAAATAAAGACTTCATGACATGCTCACTCGAATTCCTGTCATTGTGCTTGTGTACATCAGTCTCTGTGGTTTCAGGCTTACAGCCTATGGCTCAGGCTATCATCAAGTGTGTCACAGGCAGCCGCTGACATAGACCTGAAATCAATGGGGAAAAAAAAAAAGATTCTTTTTTCCCTTAGAGCAGGAGAGGCAACTGATTCATGAGCTCAGCAATAAATCAGAGTAAACCAAAAACAACCGAGCAGGAGGACAAATCTCAGCTAGAAAACCAGAGATTTCCAAAGGAAACGATATTAAATATAAACCCTTTCCTATGTGTTGATAACTATATTTGTTTCAAGTTTCTGAACCATTGAAAGTGATGACATATCTAGCTTCACAATACACCAAATGCATCATTTCCTTCCCTCTCTCCCTACACCCCACCCCGCTGCCACATTCAAGAAAAGGGCTGAGGACAGCAAACTCTGTAAGATTTTACTTACGAACTTTAGTTTGACCTATCTTGGGGGATTTCTAGTCTTTTCTTTGTTTCTTTAAATATATTTTTATTGGTGCATTGTAATCAAACACATTGTAATCATAAAGAAGTTCAAAGTTATAGGAACATATATGCACCAGCACTTGGTGAGCTTCTCCCCAGCTCCCACCCCACTCCCTCCCCTTCCCTGTACATTGATAATTTCATATATGTACATAGTGTATGTGGAAGTGCTTCCTTCATCAAGTCTCCCTCACCTCCACCTTCCCTGGACCCCCTCCCTCACTCCACTGGGGATTCTCCTCCTTTATCTAAAGTCCCTTTTGTATCCCAATTTCTCCCTAACTTCCACATATGAGGGAGAACATAACGACCCTTCACTTTCTGTGACTGTTAGCCTTTTCTTTTGTGTGTGTGATATTTCTATATGTATACAATAGCTCAAATATTGGCTTTTCTGGGGTTTTATTTTATAATTATTAGTTCTTCAGACCTGAATCAGGACTTGTGGCATAGTAGTTCATCCAAGGAATGACTGTCTTCGTCTGATAATTTCAACATCTGTGTCATATCTGAGTCCAATTCTAATCTCTGTTTGGTCTCTTAGGCTTAGATTTTTTTTCTTGGCTTTTAGCATGCCTTGTAGTATTTTGTTGAAAGCTGAACATACTATATCAGATAATAAGAATTGAGGGAAGTAGGTCTTTAATGTGAGATTTTACATTAATCTGCTCAGGAGACGGGCTGTGTTTTATATTTGCTATAGATATAGATGCCAGAGGCTTCCAATTTCAGTAGCATTCTTGCTTTTGCCTCCTGTGTTGACTTGGAGCTTCCCTAAGCACTACTCCTCAGAGACTCTGAGTCATTCATCTCTCTCAGCTATAATCCTCTGTTCTACTGGAGCCCACCTTATGCAGCCAGGTAGGTAGATTTCAACTTATATATCCAGGTAGGCCAATGTCAGCTTATGCAGCCAGGTAGGCCGATGTCAGCCATGACTCTCTGGATTTGCCTTTCTCCAGATTTTGTTGTGAGAGTTTGCCCTGTGATCTCGGTTCTCTGATGGGTCCATAAAAATATTGTTTATTTTTCAATTTGCTCAGCTTTTTCTTGCCATAAGGATGAGCATGATGACTTCCAAGCTCTTTTCAAAATATTGGAGCTGGAACCGGAACCCCACACTACTGCCCTGGGAATAAGCAAATAGATGCATTTGTTTGACTAGTTAGAAAGAACACAAGTGATTACCCCAACATCTTCCTAGAATTTTAATTGGTTTGGTGTTTTTCTTTCTGCTTTTTGTTTAGAGGAGACTTTTTAACAATACAAGAAAATTTCTATATGTTTTCAAAAATAAAAATCAGGTGTATAAAAACATAAAATGCACATGCACAAAGTCGATGAAACCACACTTCCCTGAGATTAAGGATATTGACACAGGGCAGTAGTACCATAGCCCCTATTTGTAATCCAATAGCTTTTTATGATAAAGAGCACTGTATTCACAGTAACCACAATAAGTTCATGCACTCATTCAATAACTACATCCCCTCCAAGGCTTCACCTTTGGAAATTTCCCTAACAAAACAGTTACCTACCAACTCTTTCACTTCTTTGCTCCCAGTAGCTATGGCTAACGTATTTTATCACTGGCTTTTTTAATCCAGTGTCACAGCCTAGTAATTGTATGAAATTCACCCTTACTTCTCGGGCTGGTGCCTGCCCAACTTGCAAGTGTTAATCTCCTAACTTCCAGGTAAAGTGGACAACTTGCTGTTCACTGAAATATGTGTTGGCTCTTTTATTCGGACTGCTTCCACTGCCTGGAAATACTACTGTCTCCACTCTACCCTTTGAAATCCTCTCCACCGTCATGAATCAATTCAATTCTATGTGAGAGTTTCTGTCTTTGAACTACACAGCTTTATTTAATGCTTTTATTATACACTTACTATACTCTATCTTTGAATTTAGGTACACTTACTTTATCTCCTCTAGTAAGAAGTGAGCTGCAATTTTCTTTTAAGATATAGATTATACACGCACTTTATACATAATCAAAATTTGTCAATATAAAGCATGAGGGATCTCAGAGTTGACAGACACCACATGCATTCGAGGCAGCATATGAGATGGCTGCATTCAGGAAATGGGTTCTACTGAAAATCAGGCCCTTATGTTAGACTGGTTCAATATTCAAGGGCAAGAACCCCCTAATACTCTCTGAGCAAGATTCCCCTTACAGTATTACTTCTCATGCTAAAATCCTCTGTCCAGTCAAACAACCTGGTAAACCTCCCATCAGATGGGCTGTTTAGTATCATAAAGATCATTGAGTTTGGAATTTTAAAGTTCTCACTTGGCAAATATGTCTTCTAGACTTTTTAGTTAAGTGTGAAATAAGATAGATCACCCCACAAAATTCAGTTTAGATTTTGTTAAATAATCATTTAGTCTGAATTTTATCACCTTCAATGTTGATGTTTCACTTTCTTGGATTTATTTTAATTTCCTGTGTCTCCCCTAAATTTGGTTCAATATAAAAGAAATGGACTGTATTATAAATATTGAGTGATGTGCTAGTAGCAGTCATTGTAGGATAGAACTCTCTAGAAAAATCTGTTTACTTTTTTAAAAAACAAAGAATATGCCATCTGATCTCATTAGAATCATGGGCATATTTCTGATCTCTGAAGTCAGAAACCAAATAATGAAGCTGAAAATGTCCATGGAAGAGAAATTAAGATAATAAAGAGGAAGTTGAGGCTTCCAGAAGGAATTAAAATCTCATAAATCAGGAATGATAAAGGCTGAGAGGAGGATGAGATAAAAGCTTTCACGTTTTTGGATATAGCAAATATGGCTAATTTTAAAGCAATAAAACTAGAAAACATTTTTTAAAGTTTGATGGAAATCAAAAGTAGTATTATTTATGAGGTGCTTAAACTGGTTAAAAAAATCTCTGCAGCCGGGCGTGGTGGCGCATGCTTGTAATCCCAGTACTTGGGAGGCTGAAACTGGAGGATCCGGGTCTGCGGCCAGCTTCAGATACTTAGTGAGGCCCTCCGCAACTTAGTGAGACCCTGTTTCAAAATAAAGAATAAAAAATAGGGCTGGGGAGCTGGGCGTGGTGGCGCACGCTTGTAATCCCAGTACTTTGGGAGGCAGAGACCGGAGGATCCGGGTTCGCGG
>PVJS01052005.1:0-12500 GCA_004027185.1 Glis glis
TCTCTCTCTCTCTACCTAGTGAGGCCCTCCGCAACTTCGTGAGACCCGGTTTCAAAATAAAGTATAAAAAAATAGGGCCGGGGGTGTAGCGCGGAGGTAGAACGCCCCTGGGTTCAATCCCCGGTACCGCAAAAAAAAAAAAAAAAAAAAGCCAAAAGCCAAAAGTCAACACCCTACAGAATGGGGAAAAACTAGCTGGGCGTGGTGGTGCACACTTGTAATCCCAGAACCTGGGAGGCTGAGACATGAGGATCGCCGGTTTGAGGCCAGATTCAGCAATTTAGCAAAACCCTGTTTCAAAATAAAAAATAAATAAATAAAATAGGGCTAGGGATGTAGCTGGAGGTAGAATGCCCCTGGGTTCAATCCCCAGTTCCGCAAAAAAAAAAAAAAAAATGGGGAAAACCTTCTTTCTCTCTCTCTCTCTCTCTCTCATCACACACACACACACACACACACACACACACACACACACACACACGAATACAAATAATAAGACAGACACAGTGGTGCACACCTATAATCCCAGAACTTGGGAGGCTGAGACAAGAGGATCGGAAGTTCAAGGCCAGCCTCAGCAATTTAGCAAGACCCTCAGCAACTTAATAGAACCCTGTTTCAAAATAAAAAGGGCTACACCGGGCCTGGTGGTGCACGCTTCTAATCCCAGTACTTGGGAGGCTGAAACTGGAGGATCCGGGTTCGCGGCCAGCCTCAGCTACTTAGTGAGGCCCTCTGCAACTTAGTGAGACCCTGTTTCAAAATAAAGAATAAAAAATAGGGCTGGGGATGTAGCTCAGAGGTAGAATGCCCCTGGGTTCAATCCCCAGTGCCAAAAAAAGAGCAAAATAAAAAGGGCTAGGGGTATAGCTCAGAGGTAGAATGCCCATGGGTTCAATCCCCAGTACCAAAAAAAAAAAAGATATAGGATAAGGGGGAAAAGAAACATTTATATACTGTTGGTGGGATTGTAAATTAGTACAGACACTATGGAGATCAGTATGGAGGGTTCTTAAAGACTAGGAATGGAGCCACCATATGACCCAGGTATACAACTCCAAAAGAACTAAATTCAGAGTACTATAGCAATCATGAGCCAGGCGTGGTAGTGCACGCTTGTAATCCCTGTTTCAAAATAAAAAATAAAAAGGGGTGGGGGACTGCAGCTCAGATATAGAATGCCCCCAGGCTCAATCCCCAGTACAAAACACACACACACACACACACACACACACACACACAAATTTTTATGTCAGCCTTATTTAAAATAGCCCAAAACTATAATTACTCAAGTAAGGCATGGTGGTGCACACATGTAATCCCAGCTATCCAGGAGGCTGAGGCAGGAGGATTGCAAGTTCAATTTGCAATTCCTGGGCAACTTGGCCAGACCCTGTCTCAAAATAAAGTAAAAAGGGTTAAGGTATAACTCAGTAGTATAGCACCTACCTAGCACACACAAGGCCCTGGGTTCTAGTCCCAGTTACCCCCCCCCAAAAAGGAAGAAAAAAAAAGATCCAGATTTCCTTCAACAGGTCAAAAAACAAGCAAGCAAACAAACAAAAAAACTTAGTATTTTCATACCATGGTATACTACTTACTCAGCAATAAAAAGGAACAAACTTGATAGAAACAACTTGGATAAATCTCCAGATAATCACAGTAAGTGAAAAAAAAAACAATCCCAAAGGGTCGCATACTATTTAATTCCATTTATAAAACATTTTTCAAGCCAGACGTGGTGGTACAAGTTTGTAATCCCAGTACTTGGGAGACTGAGACAGTAGGATCGCAGGTTCAAGGACAGCCTCAGCAAGCAGTGAGACTCTCATCAGTCCAAAGAAACCCTGTTTCAAAATAAAAATAAAATTGGGCTGGGAGTGTAGCTGGGAGGTAGAATGCCTCTGAGTTCAATCCCCAGTACCACAAAAAATAAATTAAAAAAATAAACATTTTTCAGATGAAATAATTATAGAAGTGGAGAACAGATTAGTGGTTTTCAACGGTAAAGAAAGGGTGGGTGTTATGGTTTGAAAGCAAAATGTCTCTGGGGACTCATGCTCCAGAGGCAGCCATGCTCCAAGGAGGTGGGTCCCTGGGGATGTCTCTCTAAAGGCAAGGCAGAGGGCTGGAGGTGGATCCCTGGGGGGTGAGGCCTTGAAAAATACATATATACCTTGGTGGCTCCCCTTCCTCTCTCTGCTCTAGGCCAGGATACCCTGAGGAAGTGCAGCTGGGCAGAAGCAGACCCCAAAATGGACTATGACCTCTGAACCTCTCCAGATCTGTTAGCAATAAGCCTTTCTTCTTAAGTTGCACATCAGGTGTACAGATCACAGCAATGAGTGTGCTGACAAACAGTGGCGGAAGGAAGGCAGTGGGAGCAGTCACAAAAGGGCAATAAAGAATCCTTGTAGTGGTGGAGATGTTCTGTACCTTCACTGTATCAGTGAAAATATTGTAGACGCTACGGTTTTTCCACATGTTCTCACTGGGGAAAACTGGATAAAGTACAGACAGCATCTCTTGGTGTCAATTATTACAACTGTATGTGAATTTACCATTATCTCAAAACGAAAAGTTTAGCTTTTAAAAAGATATGGGAGATAGTACCATGTGGAATAGCATTTTACAGCTTCCAAGCAAGAGCAGATATGAAAATAGGCCATTAGGATTCTTGGTATTTGTCTTTAAAAAATAAGTCTTGGCCAGGTATGGTGGTACACGCTTGTAATCCCAGTACTTGCGAGGCTGAGACAGGAGGATCGCAGGTTCGTGGCCAGCCTCATCTACTTAGTGAGGCCCTCTGCAACTTAGTGAGACTCTGTTTCAAAATAAAGAATAAAAAAATAGGACTGGGGGTGTTGCTCAGAGGTAGAATGCCTCTGGGTTCAATCCCCAGTACCGCTAATAATAAGTCTTGTTTGGGGCAGCCAAAAATCATCACTTGCGAGCGTATTTCAACAGTCCATAGAAGGACAAAAGGGTAGATTCCTAATCAAAAGGACAATATTCAACATACACTTATCATTATAGTCATCTAGCCCCCCTCAAATCCAGTTGTCTATCAACAATCCTGAGTCCCAGACCATGCTTGAAAAAAAAAATTACAGGTACACCCTTCTTTTAGAAGACCCAATTTATGGACAACCAGATCTATCTTCAAAACAATGCATCAAGTAACCAAAAGATGTTTTACTTTTCAAAGAATCTCTATACAGCGTGTTTCCTCAGCACATTTTAAAGGATTCTTTTAATTAAAACTGTACTTAGCCCTCCCTTTTCAGAATCTTAGATACTTAAGCCATGTGTAACACTCCTATGGGAAAAAAATAACTCCTCTAATTTCTCAGGGGAAGACTCCACAGCTCAGTCATGTGGCCTCCTGGGTAGAAGCAGTCCTATCTCCTAACTCCTAAACTGGTGCTCTTGCCCAAGCCTGTCATTTCTGCTATGATCTTTCTCATGGAATTCTTTTTCTATTTAGACCCCACATTACACAGAAATTGTTAAGTCAACTGAACTCTGCAAGTCACAACCCTCAAGAGATCCAGAGACAAAGGTACATGGGAGGTGCTTTATACTATGGAGGAGCTATAGCCAATTCTATGATGCAGCTCGGGCAACAGGCCCTCCTGCACGAGGTGGCTGCATTCTCCTTCCAGCTGTCACTCGGGGAGGCTCAACTTCACCAGCCAGCTCACTTAACTCTATCTTGTCTTTTTTTAACCTTTAGTAAAATAGCAACAACAACAAAAAAAATTATTTCCTCCTCAATAACTGGAAGAGTATAATGAGACAACATAATTGGTTATGTTCCTCAAGAGTTAAGTTTGAATTACATGTATGGCTGCATAATTATTAAAATCATTTCAGAATAATCTTTCTTTGGGGTCCAAATTCTCATTATTTACAACCCTCTGCATAGGAAGGGAACAGCTTTATTTAAGAGATTAACTCCTTTGCCTGAAGTCACAGAGCTCCTACCACGTCTGAATCCTTGTGTGGTTTTCTTGGTGCCACATGCTGCTATTCTTGAGCATTAAGGATATGGGGGAAAGAAAAGCCTTAATTAATCAAGTCCAGTAGGCCAGAGTTTTTCAACATCAGCACTACTGACATTTTGGGCAGAATAAGTCTTTGTTGTGGGGGGCTGATCTGTGCATTGTAGGATATTTAGCAGCAACATCCTCTCGGGCTCTACCCACTAGATGCCAGTAGCAACCCCCACCCCCACCCCAGCTGTGACAACCAAAACTATCTCCAAACAATGCCAGCTGTCCTCTGGGGAGCAAAATTCTCATTTAAGGATCACTGTATTATACATAAAAGCTGGGCATGATGGTGCACACCTGTAATTCCAGTACTTGGGAGACTGAGACAGGAGGATCACAGGTTAGAGGACAGTGTCAGCAAGTAGTGAGACTCTCATAAACCTAGAGAGACCTTGCTTCAAAATAAAAACAAAATAGGGCTTGGGGTGTAGGTTGGAGGTAGAATGACCCTGTATTATACAAATAACATACAAATACTTGAAAATGATCACCTAAAAGGAAAATGGAAAAGAGAAGCCACAATTATAATCTTTAAATATGTGAAAAGTTTCCATATAGAAACTGGAACAGATTTGGGATATAAGAGAGCAGAACTCTTACCCAGTGGATAGACATTACATAATAATAAACCAGCTAACATTTATTATTTCTATGTGTCAGGCAACATTCACTACTTATTTTGTGGTGATACTAGGGATTGAATCTAGGGGCTCTTCTGTCTCTGAGCTACACCCCCCAGCCCTATTTTATTTTTTATTTTGAAGCAGGTTCTCACTAAGTTGATAAGGGCCTCACTAAGTTGCTAAGGCTGGCCTCAAACTGCAATCCTCCTGTCTCAGTCTCCCAAGTACTGGGATTACATACAGGTAGGTATATGTCACCATGCCTGGTTTCACTACAATTTTAAGTATTGTTCAGTCCTCACAGTAATCCTATGAGGTAGGAAATAGTACTGACCCTACTTACAGATGAAAAAAATGAGGTTCAGAAATGTTAACAAACTTGCTCAAGGTCCAAGAGCTAACAGCAAGAGACAGAACCAAGACTCAAACTAAGGTCTAACGCTAAGCCCAAGCTCTTAACCACCAAACTACTATGACCATGACAATTAAGGCTCCTGCCTCAGTAAAATAAAGAAAATAAAGAACTTTTTTACTTAAGAACATTGATTCTCACAACCACCATCTCCATCCTATCTGTCAGAACAGTAGATCCAGAAAGTTTTCCTTTACAAGTTCCAGGGAAATCTCTGCTCTGAACCCCACCAAGCCCCCTTGCGACCCTCAGCTCCTCCTACCTCAAGTTACTCAAGCTCTTTCACTCAAGCACTTTCTGCTTAGATGGCAAGCTCCTTGAGGGTGGGGGCAACCAGTTTCTCACATTTATACCCCTCACGAAGCCTTGCACATAATGGGGCTCAATAAAGTTTTTCTGAATGAGTGGACCTGAGACAGAAGTCCTCCCATACGATCCACATCCTTCAAAGCCCACTTTATGAGGGATTTTTAGGCAAGAACATTTGGGACACTGTGATTCTTGCATTTGATCTGAAGATTTTACTGTATGTCCTCTAGGTTTTTTCCACTTCCATAATCTGAGTCAGGAAGAGGCAGAAAGAGATAGGTAACTGGCAACACAGCCTATTGGCTACATCTTCAATGAAGCCATCAAGAACTTGACGCTGACCACAAGGCATGTGTCAGGAGCCACATGTATGTATATTTGTGTATGTTCATACACATATACTCTTACATGTGTATATACATGTATGCAAGTAAATCTATAAATGCATGTATATATGCGTATCTCAGTTCCCTCTACAAGAAATTAAGCAGACGAACATCCACCTATAAGTTTCTGAAGCCCAGAAGCCAATAGAAGGAAGTCTAAACTAGGGGTCTCTTTTTTTTCCCCTGGTATATTAATGGGGTAAGGTAAATAGTGCTCTACAGTGATACTCCCCATAAAATACCAACATATTTGCCAACTAGTACCACCCACCCCACGTACCAGAGCTTGGTACCCTTTCAGGAAAATGCCAAGTGGCCAAGTTCTGTTCTTGGAAGAAATGGGACCTCATATGTGTGTGACATTGAAGAAATGTTCACAAACAGCAGAGAGGGGAGAAAGGGAAGCATGCTTTTGGGACATTAAATATTAGACTGGAGGCCTCCTATCAAGAGACAAATTCTGAATTGTATCTTATAGGCACTATATTTCCCTTATAATCCCAGGTCTCCAGGTTAAAGTACTTCCATTCCTCTTTTAAAAAAGAAGACTATACCCAATGTTCACAGAAAGTAGAAGCCCTTCGTATCATATCTAGCTAGGGGTAAGGTCTCCAGGTTCATCTGGGGCTGAAGAATGCCAGAGTAGAAAAATCAGGCAATCATTTTTCCCAAGGGCCAGGCTTAACTTAAGGGGAACAGATGTTGAGGGGGCAAGCCCTAGCATGAACAATTTGGTGGTCTCTCAATTTCCTCAGTCTTGGAGCAGTAGAGGAAGGACAGGAACTATGTAAGCAAGTTTTTCCTACTGACACCAGGTTTCTCACCACTGTACATGAGGCCTTCTGGTTCTTTCCTTCCTAACCTTCTATCTCCATCACTGACGTGACATCCTTCCCCCCATCATGTGCAACCAATCACCATTCAAAAGAGGCAGAAATGTAACTATCCAAAAAAAAATGCATTCAGACAAAAAAATCAAATGGGCTGGCCACCTAATACAGGAGCTAGTACAAAATCAAACACATCAACATGACTCAGGAAGCTTGCAGGACTAACCACAAACCTTCTCCTTCAATTTACAGGCAGGTTTTTCCTCTTTTTCTTTACCTGAGCCTCCCAATTTGGGAGAATCAGACAGACTCTTTTAAGTGCTTATCTTATTCCTGGGTACCAGTTGAAAATAGAAGCCATTCAACGTGATGTGTTTAAAGTCTCATTTTTAACCTATCTATCTACATTTGTAGGACAAAAGATGAGCTTGGAAGCCTGTAGTTTACCACTTGTCACCAACCCTCTTTTGAAGTCAAGACAATTAGGCCTCTGTTTAAAAATCTATCTCAAAGCTCCTATCTTGCGTACATCAATCACAGTCACGGTTGAAAACAAACAGCATTTTTAAAAATTACTTAATCCACACTCAAGGAGAGGTGCGAGGACAGCCCGGAAATAATGGCGAAATGGACAGCCCGGGTGCAAGGGGGGGGGGGGCAACTGCTTTTGAGACCTGCTTTGGGACAGGGCAAGGAACCAACCAGTGGTACTTTTCTCTCCAAATGTTTCCCCATTGGCTCACTCCCCCCATTTCGGTCCAACAAACTGTTTTTCTCCTTTGAGTGGCTCTTGACTGGATGGAAGGGCGAGTGCGATGCCTGGGATTTACGGCAACACGTAATGCTGGAAAACGTGTAGCTGTTTACTACTAGCGCCCGGGAGCCGCGGAGCGCGGCGCACAGCTGAGCGCACTCCTCCGGGCGCGACCCCGCCTCCGCCACTGCTCCCGCTGCACCGGGGGCGACGCGCACCCGCCCCGTCGACGCGCCCGTGGGACCCCGACGCCCCCAGCGCGCCAACCCCGGGAACCAGCGCCCGCTTCCCTCTGCGCCCGCGTGCCGCCCGCCGCCCGCCGCAAGTTACCTCGGAGGCCCGGGTTGTCGTCTCTGGCCCGAATCCTTCGGATTTTGACCGGTCGCCCGCTCAGGGTGGACAGGACCAGGCGCTGGCGCAAGAAGTTGCACCCCGCGTAGCTCAGGGAGTGCGCCTGGGTCGCCATGTGCGCGCCCTCCGCAGAGGCGCGGGCGGCCCGAGCGCGGCGACTTGGGATGGGCGCGGGGGGCGCGACGGGGCGACAGCGGTGGCGGCGGCCCTGGCTACCTCCCTCAGCCCAGCAACCCCGCAGCCCCCGGCGCGTCCACGTGGTTTGGAACAGGAAGACGGAGAGACAAGACACCGGGTCAGAGGGGAGCGGGGCGGAGCCAGTGGCCGCCTCCCTGCCGCCCCGCCCGACTGGGGGCGGCCCCTGCGCCGGGCCACGCTGCTATTGGTCTCTGAAGCATCAGGGCGGTTCCCGTTGCGCGCCGCCATTGGCCCGCGCTAGAGCTGGGCGGTGCCCACGCCGCGCTGCCATTGGCCCGTAGTGGAGTTGGGCGGTGCCCGGGCCCCGGCAACAGTGCGCGGCGGGAGGGAGCGCGGACTCGCTGCCTGGAAACAGGCGCGGGCGTCGCGGGTTGGTCAGTCTACGCAGGGTTTCCTCGGGCGTGGGGGAAAGGACTTCGGTAGGGCGCCTACTTCGTGCGGGTACTTAGCGTCTCTACTTACAGCAGCTCTGAAGCGAGGATGGTGTATCCCCAGCCTTTTCCCAAATAGATGAGAAAACAGGGTTGACGCGCTTAAGCCCGTTGTCTCGCCGATGCTGAGCATGCCGCCAGCGTGATCCTTTCGCCCCGTTGTAACTCTCTGAGGTAGTGTCTCACGACTAACACACGGGGAGGCCACCAAGTCATTGCTTATTTTATTATGAGATACTCCCTTTGGTCCTTTCTCATTTGTCCTTTCGCTTATATTCGCTGCACATTTTACACCAAGCAAGACAGGCCCTTCACCTTGCATGCCTCAAAATGGATAGTTGTAATAACTTCAAAACACACACACACACACACACACACATGCTTGTAATCCCAGTACTTGAGAGGCTCAGACAGGAGGATCACAGGTTCGTGGCCAGCCTCAGCAATTTAGCGAGGCCCTGTTTCAAAATTAAAAATATAATAGGGTTAGGGGTATAGTTCAGAGGTAGAATGCTTCTGGGTTCAATGCCCGGGATCACACATACACAGTTTTTCCATCCTCCAAGCCTGCACACCAAAATCCTCCTGAATATTGGAATACTTCACTAATTGACTACAAACATAGGAGTCCAATATCATAATAATGTAGGTTTGCAACCATTCCTGGACAATATCACCAGAACTTTTGAGTTCCATAACACAGGATGAGGAATAGGGATGGGCAAGGGAGGGTCTGAAAGGGGAGGAGCTGGAGTAAGAATAAGGGATATAACAGCCTTAAGCAGGTAAGAATCAGTTATGAGGAACCGGGTGTGGTGGCGCACGCTTGTAATTCCAGTACTTGGGAAGCTGAGACAGGAGGATTGCAGGTTCCCGGCCAGCCTCAAGTACTTAGTAAGGCACTCATCAACTTACTGAGACCCTGTTTCAAAATAAAGAATAAAAAAATAGGAGAGCTGGGCGTGGTGGCGCACGCTTGTAATCCCAGTACTTTGGGAGGCGGAGACCAGAGGATCTGGGTTAGTGGCCAGCCTCAGCTCTCTCTCTCTCTCTCTCTCTCTCTCTCTCTCTCTCTTTCCTTAGTGAGGCCCTCTGCAACTTCGTGAGACCCGGTTTCAAAATAAAGTATAAAAAAAAATAGGGCCAGGAGTGTAGTGCCGAGGTAGAACGCCCCTGGGTTCAATCCCCGGTACCGCAAAAAAAAAAAAAAAAAAAAAGAATCAGTTATGAGGAACCACCAGATTCCTCCTAAACAGTAGCAGGTTAGTAGAGATGTAGATAGAACTTCATAGAATCAGCCCTGAAATCTGTTGAGAGAGTATTTATATTAGTGCCATTTCTTGAGATTGTCTTTTAGGGAGCTGACATTGGTCATATGGGAAGCTTTGGGAAAGCTCCAGGTCCTCTGAGGGTCTCTCCTTAATGCTGTTGTGGGAAATACTAAAGCAAGGGAAGAAGCTATCACACCAGGCATGTTTTTTTTTAATGCCATCTCATTTAAATAACCTCAAGAAACAGCTATCGTCCTCTGTAGCTGGCCTGTTCATATCCTTCTTACTATACTCAGTACAGACCTTCTCAGTTTTCTTCCACCTTCATCTCTGCAAGATTTTCCCCATCAGTGTGGAACTCAGCAGGCAAATGGCACTGGAGAATTAATGCTCCAGAAGTCTTCAACCAGTGACTCACTGGAGTTGATACTACAAATACCCCATCTCCCTTAACCTGTAAGGACCCCCTTACAGCATTGAAATAAAGTTAAAACTGCTTGCTGCAGGCTCTGGCTAACAAGGCAAGATGTCCTTAGCAGACTCACTCCCTGACCTAGACATCTGTTGGGAAAGCAAAACATCCTTACTTGGGACCCTCCTGACTGAGGTCAAGATGGCCTTCTATAGATTAATGGTTATTGTGGTTACTATTACTGTAACAGTCTGGAAAGTTAGGGAAAAGATCTTCCAATATAGAATGTACAAGGACAGCGAATGTCTAACCAGTCTGTGATGATCAACTGTATCTATAACCAACCATTGTAAAGGTCAGAGAAACCCCACGTGGGACTGTCCAATTAGCAGAGGGAAACTGAGGCTCTTTGTTTGAAAATTATAAAAACTGAAGCAAAAACATGCCCGAGGTCCCCGTATTGAACTGCTGTGTCAGTTTATGTCGGGCACCCAAGCTTAAGCTTGAATAAAGGCTCTTTTGCGATTGCATAAGGCTTGGTCTCCTGGTGGTCTCTCCCGGACAAAGGGTCTGAGCATAACAAACCCTTTGGTGAGATAGCTCTGAGATACAGATTCTGCAGTGTTTCCCGAGGGTGCACAGTGACTTTAGGCTCCAGTTGCCCACATTGTTAAGTGGCTTGGTTAGGTGCATTTCACTGGTTCTTTCCTTTCCCTCTATCACTTCCCAACTCCCTTTTGATATGTCCTGAGATTTAGTCCTAAGTAAATTACTTGCAATCAAATTCTTTCCTCAGGGTCTTCTTCTGAGCAACTCCAAAACACATCCTGACTTTTAAAATGTGAGAACTGAGATTCAGAAAAAAATACATGACTTGCTTAAAGTGGCATAGCTAGTATATGGTAGAACCAAAATAAAAACTCCATCTATCTATCTAGATCCCTGAACCTTCAAGAAGAATTCTAGCAGAAATCTGGCTGCAATGCAGCTGTCAGGCTAGAGAGACCACACACACACAGAGAGTGCTAGCTGCTTCAGTTCACAGCCAGCATCAAGTGCCAGACAGGGTAATGAGCAAGCCCTTGGATGATTCCATTCCCCAGCCAGCCTCTGACCAGTCTTGGAGCCACCCTAGCAGATGCCATCTGGAGCACAGATGAGCTGTCCTTATTGAGCCTGCCCGAATTGCCTATCCATAAACTAAATAAATCATTGTTACTGTTTTAAGCTATGGGTTTGGGTGGTTTGTTACCCAGTAATAAATAATTGAAAAAGATTCACTGTGGTACATTTACATTGTTCCAGTTTAAATACAGTGTAACTATATATCCCTGAATAGTTTTAGGTCACCAAGTGATAAAATATCTTCCATGGGATTACTGAAGGCCTACTGAGAGTAAGGCTCTGTGCTAAATGTTTTACATACAAGATCTCATTGATTCCTCACAGGAACTAACTCAAAAGTTAGATTATAAGTAAATAGAGCTGGGTGTGGTAATATTAGTCCTTGGGAGGCTGAGACAAAAGGACCACAGGTGCTGGACAGTCTCAACAATTTAGTGAGGCCCTCAGCAACTTAGTAATACTCTGTTTCAAAATAAAAAAATAAAATAGGGCTGGGGGTGTAGTTCAGAGGGAAAATGCCCCCTGGGTTCAATCCCCAGTACCACAAAAAAAAAGTAAATAGATTTTTTTTTTTTTTGCAGTACTGGGGATTGATCCCAGGGTCATTCTACCTCTGAGCTACACCCCCAGCCCTATTTTTTATTCTTTATTTTGAAACAGGGTCTCACGGGAGGGCCTCACTAAGTAGCTGAGGCTAGCCACAAACCCAGATCCTCCTGTTTTAGCCTCCCAGGTAGTGGGATTACAAGTGTGCACCGCCATGCCCGACGTAAATAGAGATTTAGGATTCAAATTCTGTTGAATTTTGCTTATATTTAGATTGTCCATTGTAATTTTTAAATCTGTTAATAGATTCTTCTTTGACATTAAGTGATAAATGACATACCTTTCCTTGTAATCACTTCCACAAATCGTGGTGGCACACTTCTGTAATCCCACTACTTGGTAGGCTGACACAGAAGGATAGCAGATTGGATGGAGGCCAATCTCAGCAACTCAGTGAGACCCTCAGCAATTTAGCAAGACTCTGTTTCAAAATAAAAAGTAAAAATGGCTGGGGGTATAGCTCAGAGGTAGAATGCTCCTGGGTTCAATTCCTAGTACCAAAATAAATAAAATAAGGATAAAAGTCTGTGTGGCTCAACCACAGGCCATTGGGTTTAGGGGCCAGAGTAGAAATAAATTCTTCCCAGTCCATAGAGAAAGTTGCTCAAGACCACACTTCCACCCACCCTGCTATTTCATCATCTCATTTGTTCAAACCATCATGGATCCTAGGGCATTTTTCCACCTCAGTCTGGAACTAATACTGCTCCAGTTTTAGGATAAATTTCTGTGTTCAG
>PVJS01052006.1:0-13772 GCA_004027185.1 Glis glis
GGGGAGGAGGGGAGGAGGAGGAGGGGAGGAGGAGGAGATTCGTGCCAGCAGATACCAGCACAGGAAGAAGCTGGAATGCTCAAGGCAGTGTGGTACTCGTGCAAAGATAGATAAATAAGCTTGTGCAACAGAAGCGAATCCAGACCACATGTCAGGAAGCTCGATACAGTTGCAGGCAGGGAGAGCCTGGGCCATTCCCTAGGCGGTGCTGGAACACCTGAAAAAAATAGTTTTGGATCTCTATCTCAAGCCCTACCCAAAAATAAATTATAGGCACATTAAAGATTTAACTGTGAAAAGCAAAACTTGAAAACTTTCATAGGACATTGTAGAAGGCTGTGGTTATCACCCTGGAGTAGGACAACCTTCCTTCCTTCCTTCCTTCCTTCCTTCCTTCCTTCCTTCCATTTATTTGTGTGTGTGTGTGTGTGTGTGTGTGTGTGTGTGTGTGTGTGTGTTATTGGGGATTAAACCCAGGGGCATTCTACCTCTGAGCTATACCCCCAACCCACCCCCCTTTTTTAAATTTTGAAACAGGGTCTCACTAGGTAGCTGAGCGTCTTGCTGTGTTGCTGAGGCTGTCCTCAAACCTGGTATCCTCCTGTCTCAGCCTCCCAAGTACTGGGTTTGCAGGCATGCACCACCACGCCCAGTTAGGACAGAATTTCTTAAACAAGTCCAAAGTACAAATCGCCCAAAGAGGGGTCCCTTCTACCACATTCAAATCACCATCAACAAAGTGCAGAGACAAGCCAGGCGCAGGAAGGTCTCTGTCACATATCAACTGAACGACTGAGTGAGAAAATCTCCAAGGAACGCCTGACGTCAAGGAGGAGTCGGAGGACCCCAAAACATGTTTGCGCCACCAGAGAACAGAGAACAGCATTTCCTACAAGAAGCGATGAGAAGCCCCAGAAACATGGGAAGCAGGGATTCAGATCACAGGAGGCATCCTTAACATCCATGGATCGGCGAAATCTCAAGTCTGAGGGTGCACTCGCTCCCACACAGCGGGGCGGGGGACCACTGGCACAGTGGGTTCCAAATTTATTTGTCAACATACAGAAAAGTTAATATGTACCCCTCAAACCCAGCAATTTCTCTCTAGTAAACCTCTGAGAGAAACCCTTACATCCTGCGTCCTGGAAGATGCATACAGTAATGGCCGCAGCTCATCGTCATAGGAGCCAAGCGCAGGCAGCCACCCGAGTGTCTGTCACAAGGGGTGGGTGGATTCTGGAGCGGTCACATGTGGGGACATCACATGTGACAAGGGCATCACATGAACACACAGCCACTCTGTGCAGTGACACCAAATACTGAACGGAACAGCCACGACCTTAAAGAGCACAAACAATATGCTACTTACACAAAGTCCAAACGCCACACTCACACAGACACTTGCTGGTCCCGGCTGGATCTTCGTGATGCAACTTAAAGCCAGGAACGACTGACTAATACCTGGAATAGAGGTTCCTTTCCTGGAGAGAGGTGGAGGATCGCACAGGGAGGGACACAGAAGTATACTCTACGCTTAGCGTGGAGTCCACAGAGGTTATAACTGTGCAGGACCCAGGGGGCAGGCACAGGCCCACAGGCTGAGCCCCCCGGATGCAGCCTGGGTCCTTCTTGTCACTTCTCTCCATCCCAAGGGGGGCCTTCAGCGTGTTTCTTAATGAGGCAGTATTGAAACAAGTGTCCCTAAATCTATGTCCCTGATCTTTTGAGTGACAGAAAGAGCAACCATACTCCTCTCTTTGTCTCTCTGGAATTTGGTCTAACTTAGGAGATGCGGGCAAGCCTGATGTGTCAGGGTAAACTGGACTGTGCAGAGTGTCCTGGCACGCAGGGGCAGCAGGAAGTGGGGGCGAGGAGCGGGTGTGAGGGGGAGGAGGCCAGGTGGCTGCCGGTGAGGAGCACTTTGAAGAAGATGGGCTGGGGGGAGGTAACGTGGTGGGGTGGAGCTTACACCTTGCGTAGGCCCAGAGAAGGGGGCCCAGAGACCCCTGTGCCAGCAAGGGAGGGAGCTGCAGGGATGGCTCTAGGTTACTCAGGCTCCCGCACTAGACTGGGGACCGCCCTCCCGCCAGCTGTGACTCCCGTGTCCCTTCAGCCCAGTGCTCAGCCTCCATGATTTAAACTGAGTGACTGGACAGAGAGAAGGCCAACTCATCCTAGCCAGATCCTCCAAAGGGCCTGGCTCAGGAAACACTGCAGGAACAAAACGGGTGTGACGCACCCTGGGGTTAATCCAGCA
This sequence comes from Glis glis, assembly GCA_004027185.1. Taxonomy (NCBI): domain Eukaryota; kingdom Metazoa; phylum Chordata; class Mammalia; order Rodentia; family Gliridae; genus Glis; species Glis glis. The sequence goes on from PVJS01052006.1 coordinate 2,258, forward strand.
TGCCCCCCCCCCAGCCTCAGGCCCCCATCCTTCCCTCTGCTCTGGCTCCGTCAGTCTCCTGCACTCCTCCAGCCTGCCACACACCCCACCTCAGGGCCCTTGTATAGGCCGTTGCCTCTGCCAGGAAAGCCTGGCCTAGTCAGAGTCCTCCAGAGACAGAACCAAGAGTGTACAGACAGGTAGGCACATCGAAGGGTTCATCAAGGGAATCAGCCCAGGTAATTATGGAGACTAAGTCCCCTCACAGGTCATCTTCAAGCTAGAGACCGTGGGATGCCAGTACCGTGACTCAGTCTAAGTCCAAAGACCTCAGAACCAGGGAAGCCGATGGCCTGACTCTCAGTCCAGGGTCGAAGGCCTGAGAACCCTGGCGCGAGTCCTGGAGTTCACAGGCCAGGAGCCCGGAGTCCTGATGTCCAAGGGCGGAAGAGCAGAAGGGGTCCCGCTCCCAGGGACAGGTGGACGCGTCCCTCTTTCTGTTTGTTCTCCCCAGGCCCCAGTCCATTGGCAGGTGCCCACCCACACCGGGGCAGATCTTCCGCAGCTGGTCCACAAGACTGGAAATTCACAGACTCTCCCAAAACAAACAGTGCTTCCCGGGTGTCCAGGAGCTCCTTAGTGCAGTCACTGAAAGTCACCTTCACGCCCAGATCCCTGCAGGCTTTGTCCCTGCTGCGTTCAGGGGTCTCCCCTCAGCTCACCTCCCCACCCCTCGCCAGGTGGAAGCCCCTCCCCACAGGTCACGCTGCTCCCAGCAACACTCGTGGTTCGATGCACCGCACCCCAGGCTAGGACCGTCCCCACCACACACGGTGCCTGGCACGCACTACGTGACTGGAAGCCGCGGTGACAGAGGAACGCCATGATTTTTCCTCAGCAGAAGAATGGAGATGAGAAGCTAGGTGCTCAGCCGGGCATGGTGGCGCATGCTTGTAATCCCAGTACTCAAGAGGTTGAGGCAGGAGGATCACAGGTTCGAGAGCAGCCTCAGCAATTTAGTGAGGCCCTCTGCAATTTAGCGAGACCCTGTTTCAAAATAAAAATAATTAAAAGGGCTGGGAGTGCAGCTCAGAGGTAGAATGCCCCTGGGCTCAATCCCCAATACCAAAGAGAGAGAGAGAGAGAGAGAGAGAGAGAGGCATCACCCCAGCCCCTGGGACCTCATCCATCCAGGAAACTTGGCCTTGGACCTACCACCCCCCTCAGGGGACCCCACCTTGGCCCCAGTCCCCCCCAGGTGGGACCCAGAGCATCGCCCAGGAAGCTGCTGAGTCACGGTTGTATGTGACCAGGAAGGAAGGGAGGCTCCTTTGAGCTGAGTCCTGGGTGTGCCTGCCCATCCCCGCCATGACAGACAGCAAAGGGCACCCTCTAGACACCCCAGGGTGAGCTGTTCCAAAACCCTGACACAAGGACAGATCACTCTAATCTGAGAAATCATGTGAGGTCCTGCAGGGCCCTGGGGGAGCCGGTGTTGATGGTAATAAAATCCGGCATTGGCAGAATGGTCGCATTAACCACGTGCTGCGAAGAAAGGCGTGCACCCGTGCAGCATGGTGGGGATCAGGAGCCCTCGGCGGGCAGGAGGCAGCTCTCTCTCCTGCTGCAGCAGAACCGAGCGAGGCACGTCTATGCTACTCTGGGGGGAGAGACAATCATCGTGATCCAGGGCTTCTGTAGACTGGGGTAATTAACTATAAATTATTCAGTGACCCAGGATGGTATTTTCTGACAAATGCAAGCCCAAACTCTGCGTCCCCTTGCACCGTGCCCAGGATGCTGGTCTCTCATTGCCCCGTGTCTAACCCAGCTGCTGTCATGAAAATATAATTTGCTGGTCCTGGGAACAGAGGAAGCAGTTACTCCCAGGCCTTGGAGCTGCTCTGGAAGACGAATCAGATGCAGCCAGGTGCAGCGAGCCTCACTCACCTGCATTGGAAAGGGGCGGGTTCCGAAAGCACCAGCCCAGGGACGCGGGTAGGGGGCTGGAATCCACCCCACCTCTCAGCAAATGCTCAGAACACCCCCAGGCTGCCCAGCCCTGTTCTCAGGATTGGCCCGGGTGGGTCAGCCAGGTACCACAGAGCTCCTGACAGCCTCTCCAGGGAGAATCATGCAGAGCACTTAGGGGGTGGTGAACATTAGCACCATTAACCCCATGACACGTGGCCATTTATTCCTTCAGTAGAGATCACTGGCGCTGGCCCAGCACCAGAGAGCAGGAATGGGAGAGAGGAAACATGGCCATGTCCCCACGAAGAAGGCACAGCCATTGGCCCATTTTACAGACAAGGAAGCTGAGGCCGGGGCGGCCTGGGGAGCTGTGCAATCGCTCTCTGCCCCGACATCCTCCAGCTGCTCCCGAACCATGGGGACGTCGGCCTCCGGAGTGGAGATGGCACATCGGGTCCAGGTCTGGCCACCGAGCAGTGACATGTGGTTCCAGGTCTGGGGCGTCTGTGTGTTTGGGGCCCTGGGGCGCAGCCCGGAGCCCAGCACAGAGTGGGGCTCGGGAATCATTTCATGGAAGGAGACGTGGGGAATCAGGAGTGTGGGAGGACCTGGCCTGGGAAAGAGAACCGGGGACCACGTGTCTGTCCCAGGCACCTGAAGGGCTGCACACAGAGTGGCATGTGGTCTGCAGGGGCCGCAGCGGGGGCGTCTGGGAACGAGGACGGTGGATGCGGTGAGTTTTTTTCTTCCACAATAGGATGAACATTTCTGCCTCCATCACCGCTCAGTGCTGGAACCAGCAATGTCTGCTTCTGGAAGATGTGTGGCTTGTCTCTGGGGACCGGCAAGCCCAGAGCAAGCCCCCACCTAAAACTCCAAGTCCCCATGGCCTTGCTGTATGCCCAGGAGGTCCCCTGGGACTTCTCTTTAAGAGAAAGAAGCCGACGCTGGGCGTGGTGGTACCTGCTTATAATCTCAGTACTTGGAAGGCTGAGACAGGAGGATCACAGTTTCGAGGTCCCAAGAGAAAGAAGCAGATCTCCCCCGCTGGCCCCTGGCTCACAGCGGGACCAGGCAGAGAACAGACACCGGCCAGCCGTGGGGGACATGTGTGACCTCCTGGAAAGTCCTTCCTGCCAGCCTCCCTCTTCCCTTCCCTCCCATGCCTCCAGCCCTCCTTCCTTCATCCCGTAATAGTTCCTGAGTTTCTACCCCTGCCAGAACGTGGGCTGGCCCTGGAGTATCTTCTTGTAGAAAGACGATAAACAAGCAAATACAGAAATAAAACCCTTTCTGGACGCTCTGTAGAGAGCGTGGCCGGGTGAGAGGATGGAGTGACCTCACACGCTTCCCGCCCCGTCCTTCCAATAAGCTCTGCTCTCACTTTCCCAGATCAATACTGAGCGCTCACATTATTCTACATTACTCAGCGCTTCCAGTCGCTCGAGCCAAAAAATCTTGGAGTTGTTCTCTCTCTTTCCTCTCTCCTCTCTTCTCTCTTCTTCCTCATGACCTGCATCTATTCTGTTATTCTGTCAGCAAATCTCACCAGCTCTGCCTTCAAGCTGAACCCAGCTGGGGCACTGTCACCACTCACGGGTCTCCTGGGCGCCATCACCCCTGGCTGCAGGGCCAGGAGCAGCCTCCCCGGCCCTGGCTTCTCCGTCTTCCCAGCTGCTGTGTGTTCTCAACACACAGCCAGATGACCGTCCTTAAACTTAATGTCCAAACCTTGCTGGCTTCCTGCCCTGCCTGGAGAAAGCCCAAGGTCTTACAATGGCCTATGAGCAATGTCACTCATCCATGACCTGTCCCAGGACTTACTTCCCGGACCTCATGGCTTCCTCCCTCCCTCGGCCCACCCCACTCCAGCACCCCGGAGCTTGGAGCCTAGAGCATCCCTCCTCAGAGACGTGCGCACACTCAGGCACCAGCATGGAGTACTGGGGATGGAACCCAGGGGCATTCTACCTCCGAGCTACACCCCAGCCCTATTTTTTATTCTTTATTTTGAAACAGGGTCTCACTAAGTTGCGGAGGGCCACACTAAGTAGCCGAGGCTGGCCACGAACCCGCGATCCTCCTGTCTCAGCCTCCCAAGTACTGGGATTACAAGCGTGTGCCACCATGCTGGGCTCTAGAGCCTCCTTTTAACTAAGCTTCCCAAGCCTCCAACTGTAAACAGAGGCCCAGCCCCTCCGCTCCCCATGGCATTTGTTTCTTCTGCTGTGTAGTATTCTACGTATGCCAATATACTATAGGATAGACTTATGGGGCCCGTTTTTATTTATCGTATATGTTTTACTTACTGCAGTATCCCCTGTGCCTAGAATGGTCCAGACCCACAGAAGAATCCATGAATAAATGTCTCAATAGCTTTAATAAAGTTTAACATACACCCACCCTATGACCCGGTTCTTCCAGTCCTAAGCATTCACTCAAGAGGAAACTTCTGTCCACACCAAAGGCTTCTGCATCAAGGTTCCTGGCAACTTTATTCACAACAGCCAGAACCTAGGAGCAATCCAAAGGTCCATCGGCAGAAGAATGGGTATACACACTGCAGAATATGCACACAGAGGATGACGACTCAGAAGAAGAAAAAAGACTTGAGTACTGAGAATTTTGTTGCAAAGTAGCTCCTATCAAACCAACCCTCCCACAAATAACAACTGTGAGCTCTGGACAAAATATAGAGTGTGCCAAATAAGCTGGGCACAGTGGCACATGCCTGTAATCCCAGTCCTTGGGAGGCTGAGACAGGAGGATCGCAAGCTGGAGGCCAGCCTCAGCAACTTAGCAAGGCTCTCAGCAACTTAGCAAGACCCTGTTTCAAAATAAAATAGGACTGAGGGTGTAGCTCAGAGGTAGAATGTCCCTGGGTTCAAGCCCCAGTACCAATAATAATAATAATAATAATAATAATAAGTAAAATATAAAACATAAAAAGTAACCACCTTGCTGTAGCTTGGCTCTGGAATGCCCACCATGTGTTAAAGTCTTGGTCCCCAGTCTGCTGCTATTGGGAAGTGGTAGTAAAACCCTCCTAGGTGGGGCCCAGTGGGAGGTCTTCAGGTCACTGGGGGCATGCCCTTGAAGGGCACCTTGAAGCCCTCCTCTTCTTCTCTCTTTCGCTTCCTGGCCCCCACAAGGTGCGCAGCATGTTCTGCCATGAACTCCTGTCATGATGTACTACCTTGCCACAGGCCAACCAGCCATGGACAGAAACTGCCAAAACTGTGAGCCAAACTGAACCTTTCCTCTTTTTAGGTTGATTGCCTCAGGTTTTTTGTTATAGTAATGGAAAGATGACTAGCACACACACCAGATGGAAATCAGAAGCAGACAGATACTGGAGAGGATCCATTCTTGCACCAAAGAATTTTATTATTTCATGACATTTAGCCTAAAAAGCAATCCTCTTTCTGACCATTCAAGAGAGCTAAAATGGTGGTAGAAAACTGCTGTCTTGGTGGCTGTAAGAAGTTGAAAGGGTATAGAGTAATCTCGACTGTAGGAAACTGGCAGAGGAATAAGGAGAAAACCAGAAACAAGGGCCCCAAATCCTGAAAATGAACTCCACCCAAATCTCTGGATTCACATGGCAGACACCAAGTAGGCAGAAAAGCAAAAAGAATGAAACTGAGATGTTAGCTGCGACCCTCCATAAGGGAGCTATTTTACAGTTTGAGTTCAGCCAAGTTAATTGTAATAATGAAATCCAAAGTGACTATAACATATCACTCATCAACTCAAGACGCAGGCCAAATTTATTTGATATAAAACAAGCACAAGAGGAAAAACAACTCAAACTAACTTCAGTGTGACTCAGATGTTAGAACTGGCAGACAAGAAGGTTTATACTGGTTGATGCATTATAATTATGTATCATACAAATGATACAAACATATGTTTGTATCATTCCAAGTGATACAAGCATACATGCACACGGCACTGGTGTATTTCCCTCCGTACCCCACCCCGCTCCCCTTCCTTCCTCCCCATACATGTTAGTGAGATCGGCAGCGATACCTTCATGTATGGACATAACCTTATTTGAACCCTAACCCTAACCCTTCCTCCAGCCCCGTCTTCCCCTCCCTCCTCCCTCCCCAATCCCCTTCCACTATTCTACTGGTTTCTCTCCTCACTTGACTGAAGTCCCTTTTGTTTCCCAGTTTTATTCTAGCTTCCACCTATGAGAGAAAACATATAACCCTTGACTTTCTGAGACTGGCTGATCTCACTTAGCATAACAGTCTCTAGTTCATCGGTTTTCCTGCAAATGACATAATTTTATTCTTCTTTATGGCTTATTAAATTCCATTATGTGTATATACACCACATTCTCTTTATCCACTCATCTGTTGACAAGACACCTAGGTTGGCTCCATATTTTGGCTATTGTGAATTGTGCTGCTATAAACATGGGTATGCATGTATCACTATAGTATTCTGACTTCAATTCCTTTGGAAAGATACTGAGGAGAGGTGGCTAGGTCGTATAGTAGTTCCATTCTACTCTTTCTTTTTTTGTGTTTGTGTGGTACTAGGGATTGAACCCAGGGGCATTCTGCCCCCAAGCTATATCCCCAGCCTCTTTTTATGTTTTATTTTGAAACAGGGTCTTGCTAGGTTGCTGAGAGTCTCACTACATTGCTGAGGCTGTCCTCAAATCTGCAATCCTCTTGTCTCAGCCTCCCAAATACTGGGATTACAGGTATCCACCAGCACACCCGGCCATTCTTAGCCTTTTGAGGAACCTCCAAACTGATTTCCATAGTGGTTGTACTAATTTGCCATCCCACCAACGATGTATAAGAGTTCCAGTTTCCCCACATCCTTGCCAGCGTTTATTATTGCTTGTATTCTTGATTATTGCCATTCTCATTGGAGTTAGATGGACATTTGGGGTGGTTTTGATTTGCATCTCCCTGATTGCTAATGATGTTGAACATTTTTTCATGTATTTGTTGGATATTTGTATTTCTTCTTTTGACAAGTATCTATTTGGCTAACTAGTCCATTTTTAATTAGGTCATTTGGTTTTTTGGTGTTAAGTTTTATGAGTTCCTTATATATTCTAGATAGTAGAGCTGTATCAGAGGAGTTGCTGGCAAAGATTTCTCCCATTCCGTAGGCTCTCTGTTCAGACTATTGATTGTTTCCTTTGCTGCACAGAAACTTTTTCATTCAATGGCATCCTATGTATTGATTCTCAATTTTATTTCCTGAGCTTTAGAGGTCTTATTGAGGAAGTCTCTACCAGTGCCTATATGTTAGTTAGTCCTCTATTTTTTTTTAGTAACTGCAAAGTTTCTGATTTAATTTCTAGGTCTTTGATCCATCTTGAATTGACTTTTGTGTACATATGGATAACCAGTTTTCCCAATGCCATTTGTAGAAAAGGCTGTCTTTTCTCCAGTGTATGTCTTTGGCATCTTTGTCAAAAATCAACTGTCTATAAATGTAGTTGTCTCTATATGTTCTATTCGATTCCATTGGTCTATGTGTCTGGTTTTGTGCCAATACCATACTGTTTTTGTTACTATAGCTCTGTAGTATAATTTGAAATCAGGTATTGTGATGCCTCCAGCATGGTTCTTATTGCTCAGAATTGCTTTGGCTATTCTGGGTCTTTTGTCCTTCCATATGAACTTTAGGAGTATTTTTCTAGTCCTGTGAAGAATACCATTGGTGTTTCAATAGGAATTGCATTGAACCTGTAGATTGTTTTTGTTGTTGTTGTTGTTGTTGTTGTTGAACCTGTAGATTGTTTTTGTAGATTGCTCAATGCAATAGGATTGCATTGAACCTGTAGATTATGGTCATTTTGACAATATTTATTCTGCCTGTCCAAGAACATGTGAGGTATTTCCATATTCTGAGGTCCTATTCAATTTCTTTCTTCAGTGTTCTATAATTTTAATTGTAGATGTCTTTTACCTCCTTGGTTAGATTTATTCCTAAGTGGGGTTTTTTTGTTGTTGTTTTTGGTTTTGGTTTTTTGTTTGTTTGTTTGTTTAGTTTGTTTGGTTTGGTTTGGTTTATTTTTTAGGCTATTGTGAATGGAACTATTTCCTGGATTTCTTTTTCAGTGAATTTGTGGTTAGTGTACAGAAAATCTATTTATTTTTGTAAGTTAATTTTGTACCCAGCTACTTTGCTGAATTTGTGTTATCAGATAGAAGTCTTTTGGTTGAGTTTTTTTTGTGTGTCTTCTAAGTATAGAATTATGTCATCTGCAAACAGAGATGATTTTACTTCTTTTTTCCCTATTTGTATCCCTTTAATTTTCTTCTCTTGCTGAATTGCTCTGGCTAAGATTTCAAGAACTATATTGAATAGTAGTGGTGATAGTAAGCATCCTTATCTTGTTCCTGATTTGAAAGGAAATACTTTCAGTTTTTCCCCATTCAGCATGATGTTGGCTTTGGGTTTACCATATAATGCCTTTAAAATGTTGAGGTAAGTCTTTCTAGCCCTAATTTCTTCAGTGTTTTTAGCATAAATGGGTGTTGGATTTTGTCAAATGCTTTTTCTTCATCTATTGAGATGATCATGTGACTTTTGTCCTTGGATCTATTTCATATATGCAAATCAGTACGTGTAATTCATCACATAAATAGATCCAAGGACAATAATCACGTGATCATCTCAATAGATGCAGAAAAAGCATTTGATAATTGACTTATGTATATTGAGCCAACCTTGCATCCCTGGAATGAAATCAACATGGTCGTGGAGCACAAGCTACTTGATATGGTTTTGGATGAGAATTGCTAGTATTTTATTAAGAACTTTTGCCTCTATGTTCATCAAGGATATTGGTCTGTAGTTTTCTTTCCTTGAGGTTTCTTTATTTGGTTTTGGCATCATGGTGATACTGGTTTTGTAAAATGAGTATGAGAGTATTCCAACGTTTTCTATTTTCTGAAATAATTTGAGAAACATTGGACTTGGTTCCTATTTATTTATTTATTTATTTTTGCGGTACCGGGGATTGAACCCAGGGGAGTTCTACCTCTGAGCTACATCCCTGGCCCTATTTTTTATACTTTATTTTGAAACCGAGTCCCACGAAGTTGCAGAGGGCCTCACTAAGTAGCTGAGGCTGGCCGTGAACCCAGATCCTCCGGTCTCCGCCTCCCAAGTACTGGGATTACAAGCGTGCACCACCATGCCCGGCCCTTGGTTCCTCTTTAAAGGTCTTATAGAATTCATTTTGTCTCTCAGTCAGCATTCTCACTGCTATAATCCAAAGAACTAACCATACAACTTAGAGGAAGGAAAACTTATTTGCTTGTGGTTTCTTTGGAGATCTTTGGATTCAGTCCATGTGAGGCTGGGGACCGCAGATCTCAGGGCATAGCATCAGGAATCAAATAGATTGGGAGAGCACGATGCTCTGCTTTCACATCATGGAGGCCAGAAGTAGAGAGAGAGCAAAGGGAGGAGAGAACAATACATAGTCCCCAAGGCCACACCCACAGAGACCCCCTCCTTAGCAACCAAGCCCTCTTCCAACATTGCTACCTTGTTTCCATGAGAGCTAAAGGGACATTCAAAATCCAAGCCATTATAGCTTATAATCTGCATGGTCCTAGGCTTTTCTTAGGCAGAGGAAATTTTTTTCTTTGCGGTACCGGGGATTGAACCCAGGGGTGTTCTACCTCTGAGCTACACCCCCGGCCCTATTTTTTATACTTTATGTTGAAACTGGGTCTCATGAAGTTGTGGAGGGCCTCACTAAGTGGCTGAGACTGGCCTTGAACCCAGATCCTCTGGTCTCCGCCTCCCAAGTACTGGGATTACAAACGTGCGCCACCACACCCGGCCAGAGGAAAATTTTAAAGCAGCTATTTTCACTCTTCTCAGGGATGTAAAGGAAAATATGTTCATAATGAATTAAAAGATAGATAATCTCAGCAGAAAAATAGAAACTATTAAATAAATTAAATGGAAAATATAGAAATGAAAAATATGGTACCAAAATGAAAAATTTGCTAGATGTACCAAAAAGAAGATTACTAATTCCAGAAGAGTCAGTGAACTTAAAGACAGATGGATAGAGCTAGGCGTGGTAGATGGCACATGCTCCCAAGTAATCCCAGCTACTTGGGAGGCTGAGGCTGGAGGATCATAATTTTGAGGCTAGTCTGGGCAATTTAGCCAGACCATATCTTGAAAAGTAAATAAATAAAAAGGGCTGGGGGTATAGATCAGTGGTAGAGTGCTCCTGGGTTCAATTCCAAATACCACACACACACAAAAAAATTAGAAGACAGATGAATATAATGTATCCATTCTGAAGAACAGAGAGGGAAAAGCTAAAATAACAGAGCCTCAGGAACCTGTGGACCAATACCAAAAGTCTGCCATAGTGTGACTGTTGTCAAAGAAGAAGACAAGGGAGAGAATAGGGCAAAAAAAAAAAGGTCACAATGACTGAAAATGGTCCCAGTTTTATATAAGACAAAAATTTATAGATCCAAGAAATTCAGTGGATCTCAAGCAGGGGAAAACATGAGGAAAATCACTAAGGCACATCGTAAACTACTAAAAATCAAAAGTGAATAAACTTCCTGAAAGTAGCCAGAGAAAAAAATGTCACATCACAATCAAGGAGGCAGTGATGAATTTCAACTGATTTCTCCTCAGAGACAATGGATGCCAGAGGACGATGGAATAACATCTTTAAGGTGCTGAAGAAAAATCCTGTCAACCCAGAATGAAAATATCCTTCCATAATGAAGATTGCATAAAGACATTTCAGATTTAAAAAAAGAACTAAGTTTATTGACAGCTACCAAGAATGCTAAAGGAAGTTCTTAGGCCAAAGAGAATGATGCTGGGAGGAAGCTCGGGTCTGTAGGGAGGAAGAAAGAACACTGGAAATGATACGTATGTGGATAAACATAAAACATTATTTTTACTTTAGTTCCTGTAAAGAGCATGTGATTGTTTGAGGCAAAAATCATTACATTTATTGTGGGGTTTATAATGTACATAGATAACTATAGCAGAAGGGATGAAGGGCAGGAGTACCTGCTCTTACATTTTATGTGAAGTGGTGCAAGATTAGCTAAGTACTCTATACAACGTTAAAGGTGGATGGAACAGTCCTAGAGCCACCATTAAAAACACAATGCAGAGATAGCTAAAAGGCCCATAAGTTAAAACTGACTTCTAAAAAGACTTCTAGAGCCGGGCATGGTGGTGCACACCTGTAATCCCAGTACTTGGGAGGCTGAGACAGAAGTGCAGGTTCATGGCTAGCCTCAGCAACATGGTGAGGCCCTCAGCAACTTAGTGAGACTCTGTTTCAAAATAATAAATAAAACAGGGCTGGGGATGTAGCTCAGAGGTAGAATGCTCCTGGATTCCATCCCCAGTACCACTAATAATAACAACAATGACAATAATAATAATAATAATAATAATAAATAAAAAGGTGGTATAGCTCAATGGTAGAGCACCCCTTGGGTTCAATCCCCAGTAACACACACACACACACACACACACACACACACATACACACACACACACACACACACAAGAT